>OZ012736.1:220819025-220918046 GCA_963859935.3 Lathyrus sativus
TGACCGGAGCCGGAACGCTCAACGTAATAACTGGAGTCTGGATGCTCAACGAAAATGACCGGAGCCCGAACGCTCAACATAATAACCGGAGTCTTTATACCCAACGAAACTGACCGGAGCCTGAACGCCTAACATAATAACCAGAGTCAGGATATGCAACGAAACTGACCGGAGCCTGAACGATCAACGTAATAACCGGAGTCTGGATACCCAACGAAACTGACCGAAGCCTGAACGCTCAACGTAATAACCGGAGTCTGGATACCCAACAAAATTGAACGGAATCTGAACGCTCAACGAAATAACCGGAATCTGGATACTCAACGAAACTAACCGGAGCCTGAACGCTCAACGTAATAACCAGAGTCTGGATACTCAACGAAACTGACTGGAGCCTGAACGATCAACGTAATAACCGGAGTCTGGATACGCAACGAAACTGATCGGAGCCTGAACGATCAACGTAATATTCGGAGTCTGGATACCCAACGAAGCTGACTGGAGCCTGAACGCTCAACGTAATAACCGGAGTCTGGTTAACCAATGAAACTGACCGGAACCTGAACGCTTAACGTAATAACCAGAGTCTAGATACCTAACGAAACTGACCGGAGCCTGAACGCCTAACGTAATAACCAGAGTCAGGATACGCAACGAAACTGACCGGAGCCTGAACAATCAACGTAATAACCGGAGTCTGCATACCCAACCAAACTGATCGGAGCCTGAACGCTCAACGTAATAACCGGAGTCTGGATACCCAACGAAATTGATCGGAGCCTAAACGCTCAACGTAATAACAGGAGTCTGGATACCCAACAAAATTGACCGGAGCCTGAACGCTCAACGTAATAACCAGAATCTATATACTCAACGAAACTAACCGGAGCCTGAACGCTCAACGTAATAACCGGAATCTGGATACAAAACGAAACTGACCGGAGCCTGAACGCTCAACGTAATAACCGGAGTCTGGATACCCAATGAAACTGACCGGAGCCTGAATGCTCAACGTAATAATCGGAATCTGGATACCTAACGAAACTAACCGGAGCCTGAACGCTCAACGTAATAACCGGAGTCTTGATACTCAACGAAACTGACCGGAGCCGGAATGCTCAACGTAATAACTGGAGTCTGGATGCTCAACGAAAATGACCGGAGCCCGAACGCTCAACATAATAACCGGAGTCTTTATACCCAACGAAACTGACCGGAGCCTGAACGCCTAACATAATAACCAGAGTCAGGATATGCAACGAAACTGACCGGAGCCTGAACGATCAACGTAATAACCGGAGTCTGGATACCCAACGAAACTGACCGAAGCCTGAACGCTCAACGTAATAACCGGAGTCTGGATACCCAACAAAATTGAACGGAATCTGAACGCTCAACGAAATAACCGGAATCTGGATACTCAACGAAACTAACCGGAGCCTGAACGCTCAACGTAATAACCAGAGTCTGGATACTCAACGAAACTGACCGGAGCCTGAACGATCAACGTAATAACCGGAGTCTGGATACGCAATGAAACTGATCGGAGCCTGAACGATCAACGTAATATTCGGAGTCTGGATACCCAACGAAGCTGACTGGAGCCTGAACGCTCAACGTAATAACCGGAGTCTGGTTAACCAATGAAACTGACCGGAGCCTGAACGCTTAACGTAATAACCGGAGCCTAGATACCCAACAAAACTGACTGGAGCCTGAACGCCTAACGTCATAACCAGAGTCAGGATACGCAACGAAACTGACCGGAGCCTGAACGATCAACGTAATAACCGGAGTCTGGATACCCAACGAAACTGACCGGAGCCTGAACGCTCAACGTAATAACCGGAGTCTGGATACCTAACGAAACTGATCGGAGCCTAAACGCTCAACGTAATAACAGGAGTCTGGATACCCAACAAAATTGACCGGAGCCTGAACGCTCAACGTAATAACCGGAATCTGGATACTCAACAAAACTTACCGGAGCCTGAACGCTCAACGTAATAACCGGAGTCTGGATACAAAACGAAACTGACCGGAGCCTGAACGCTCAACATAATAACCGGAGTCTGGATACCCAATGAAATTGACCGGAGCCTGAACGCTCAACGTAATAACCGGAGTCTGGATACCTAACGAAACTAACCGGAGCCTGAACGCTCAACGTAATAACCGGAGTCTTGATACTCAACGAAACTGACCGGAGCCGGAACGCTCAACGTAATAAGTGGAGTCTGGAAGCTCAACGAAAATGACCGGAGCCTGAACGCTCAACATAATAACCGGAGTCTTTATACCCAACGAAACTGTCCGGAGCCTGAACGCCTAACGTAATAACCAGAGTCAGGATATGCAACGAAACTGACCGGAGCCTGAACGATCAACGTAATAACCGGAGTCTGGATACCCAACGAAACTGACCGAAGCCTGAACGCTCAACGTAATAACCGGAGTCTGGATACTCAACAAAATTGACCGGAACCAGAACGCTCAACGTAATAACCGGAATCTGGACACTCAACGAAACTAACCGGAGCCTGAACGCTCAACGTAATAACCGGAGTCTGGATACGCAGTGAAACTGACCGGAGCCAGAACGATCAACATAATATTCGGAGTCTGGATACCCAACGAAGCTGACTGGAGCCTGAACGCTCAATGTAATAACCGGATTCTGGTTACCCAATGAAACTGACCGGAACCTGAACGCTTAACGTAATAACCGGAGTCTAGATACCCAACGAAACTGACCGGAGCCTGAACGCTTAACGTAATAACCAGAGTCAGGATACGCAACGAAACTGACTGGAGCCTGAACGATCAACGTAATAACCGGAGTCTGGATACCCAACGAAACTGACCGGAGCCTGAACGCTCAACTTAATAACCGGAGTCTGGATACCCAACGAAACTGATCGGAGCCTAAACGCTCAACGTAATAACAGGAGTCTGGATCCCCAACAAAATTGAGCGGAGCCTGAACGCTCAACGTAATAACCGGAATCTGGATACTCAACGTAATAACCGGAGTCTTGATACTCAACGAAACTGACCGGAGCCGGAACGCTCAACGTAATAACTAGAGTCTGGATGCTCAACAAAAATGACCGGAGCCTGAACGCTCAACATAATAACCGGAGTCTTTATACCCAATGAAACTGACCGGAGCCTGAACGCGTAACGTTATAACCAGAGTCAGGATATGCAACGAAACTGACTAGAGCCTGAACGATCAACGTAATAACCGGAGTCTGGATACCCAACGAAACTGACCGGAGCCTGAACGCTCAACGTAATAACCGGAGTCTGGATACCTAACAAAATTGACCGGAACCTGAACGCTCAACGTAATAACCGGAATCTGGAAACTCAACGAAACTAACCGGAGCCTGAATGCTCAACTTAATAACTAGAGTCTGGATACTCAAAGAAACTGACTGGAGTCTGACTGATCAACGTAATAACCGGAGTCTGGATACACAACGAAATTGACCGGAGCCTGAATGATCAACGTGATATTCGGAGTCTGGATACCCAACGAAGCTGATTGGAGCCTGAACGCTCAACGTAATAACCGGAGTCTGGTTAACCAATGAAACTGACCGGAACCTGAACGCTTAACGTAATAACCGGAGTCTGGATACACAACGAAATTGACTGGAGCCTGAACGCCTAACGTCATAACCAGAGTCAGGATACGCAACGAAACTGACCGGAGCCTGAACGATCAACGTAATAACCGGAGTCTGGATACCCAACGAAACTGACCGGAGCCTGAACGCTCAACGTAATAACCGGAGTCTGGATAGCCAACGAAACTGATCGGAGCCTAAACGCTCAACGTAATAACAGGAGTCTGGATACCCAACAAAATTGACCGGAGCCTGAACGCTCAACGTAATAACCAGAATCTATATCCTCAACGAAACTAACCGGAGCCTGAACGCTCAACGTAATAACCGGAATCTGGATACAAAACAAAACTGACCGGAGCCTGAACGATCAACGTAATAACAGGAGTCTGGATACCCAACGAAACTGACCGAAGCCTGAACGCTCAACGTAATAACCGGAGTCTGGATACTCAACAAAATTGACCGGAACCAGAACGCTCAACGTAATAACCGGAATCTGGACACTCAACGAAACTAACCGGAGCCTGAACGCTCAACGTAATAACCGGAGTCTGGATACGCAGTGAAACTGACCGGAGCCAGAACGATCAACATAATATTCGGAGTCTGGATACCCAACGAAGCTGACTGGAGCCTGAACGCTCAATGTAATAACCGGATTCTGGTTACCCAATGAAACTGACCGGAACCTGAACGCTTAACGTAATAACCGGAGTCTAGATACCCAACGAAACTGACCGGAGCCTGAACGCTTAACGTAATAACCAGAGTCAGGATACGCAACGAAACTGACTGGAGCCTGAACGATCAACGTAATAACCGGAGTCTGGATACCCAACGAAACTGACCGGAGCCTGAACGCTCAACTTAATAACCGGAGTCTGGATACCCAACGAAACTGATCGGAGCCTAAACGCTCAACGTAATAACAGGAGTCTGGATCCCCAACAAAATTGAGCGGAGCCTGAACGCTCAACGTAATAACCGGAATCTGGATACTCAACGTAATAACCGGAGTCTTGATACTCAACGAAACTGACCGGAGCCGGAACGCTCAACGTAATAACTAGAGTCTGGATGCTCAACAAAAATGACCGGAGCCTGAACGCTCAACATAATAACCGGAGTCTTTATACCCAATGAAACTGACCGGAGCCTGAACGCGTAACGTTATAACCAGAGTCAGGATATGCAACGAAACTGACTAGAGCCTGAACGATCAACGTAATAACCGGAGTCTGGATACCCAACGAAACTGACCGGAGCCTGAACGCTCAACGTAATAACCGGAGTCTGGATACCTAACAAAATTGACCGGAACCTGAACGCTCAACGTAATAACCGGAATCTGGAAACTCAACGAAACTAACCGGAGCCTGAATGCTCAACTTAATAACTAGAGTCTGGATACTCAAAGAAACTGACTGGAGTCTGACTGATCAACGTAATAACCGGAGTCTGGATACACAACGAAATTGACCGGAGCCTGAACGATCAACGTGATATTCGGAGTCTGGATACCCAACGAAGCTGACTGGAGCCTGAACGCTCAACGTAATAACCGGAGTCTGGTTAACCAATGAAACTGACCGGAACCTGAACGCTTAACGTAATAACCGGAGTCTGGATACACAACGAAATTGACTGGAGCCTGAACGCCTAACGTCATAACCAGAGTCAGGATACGCAACGAAACTGACCGGAGCCTGAACGATCAACGTAATAACCGGAGTCTGGATACCCAACGAAACTGACCGGAGCCTGAACGCTCAACGTAATAACCGGAGTCTGGATAGCCAACGAAACTGATCGGAGCCTAAACGCTCAACGTAATAACAGGAGTCTGGATACCCAACAAAATTGACCGGAGCCTGAACGCTCAACGTAATAACCAGAATCTATATCCTCAACGAAACTAACCGGAGCCTGAACGCTCAACGTAATAACCGGAATCTGGATACAAAACGAAACTGACCGGAGCCTGAACGCTCAACGTAATAACCGGAGTCTGGATACCCAATGAAACTGACCGGAGCCTGAATGCTCAACGTAATAATCGGAATCTGGATACGTAACGAAACTAACCGGAGCCTGAACGGTCAACGTAATAACCGGAGTCTTGATACTCAACGAAACTGACCGGAGCCGGAACGCTCAACGTAATAACTGGAGTCTGGATGCTCAACGAAAATGACCGGAGCCCGAACGCTCAACATAATAACCGGAGTCTTTATACCCAACGAAACTGACCGGAGCCTGAACGCCTAACATAATAACCAGAGTCAGGATATGCAACGAAACTGACCGGAGCCTGAACGATCAACGTAATAACCGGAGTCTGGATACCCAACGAAACTGACCGGAGCCTGAACGCTCAACGTAATAACCGGAGTCTGGATACCCAACAAAATTGAACGGAATCTGAACGCTCAACGAAATAACCGGAATCTGGATACTCAACGAAACTAACCGGAGCCTGAACGCTCAACGTAATAACCAGAGTCTGGATACTCAACGAAACTGACTGGAGCCTGAACGATCAACGTAATAACCGGAGTCTGGATACGCAACGAAACTGATCGGAGCCTGAACGATCAACGTAATATTCGGAGTCTGGATACCCAACGAAGCTGACTGGAGCCTGAATGCTCAACGTAATAACCGGAGTCTGGTTAACCAATGAAACTGACCGGAACCTGAACGCTTAACGTAATAACCGGAGTCTAGATACCTAACGAAACTGACCGGAGCCTGAACGCCTAACGTAATAACCAGAGTCAGGATACGCAACGAAACTGACCGGAGCCTGAACAATCAACGTAATAACCGGAGTCTGCATACCCAACGAAACTGATCGGAGCCTGAACGCTCAACGTAATAACCGGAGTCTGGATACCCAACGAAACTGATCGGAGCCTAAACGCTCAACGTAATAACAGGAGTCTGGATACCCAACAAAATTGACCGGAGCCTGAACGCTCAACGTAATAACCAGAATCTATATACTCAACGAAACTAACCGGAGCCTGAACGCTCAACGTAATAACCGGAATCTGGATACAAAACGAAACTGACCGGAGCCTGAACGCTCAACGTAATAACCGGAGTCTGGATACCCAATGAAACTGACCGGAGCCTGAATGCTCAACGTAATAATCGGAATCTGGATACCTAACGAAACTAACCGGAGCCTGAACGCTCAACGTAATAACCGGAGTCTTGATACTCAACGAAACTGACCGGAGCCGGAACGCTCAACGTAATAACTGGAGTCTGGATGCTCAACGAAAATGACCGGAGCCCGAACGCTCAACATAATAACCGGAGTCTTTATACCCAACGAAACTGACCGGAGCCTGAACGCCTAACGTAATAACCAGAGTCAGGATATGCAACGAAACTGACCGGAGCCTGAACGATCAACGTAATAACCGGAGTCTGGATACCCAACGAAACTGACTGGAGCCTGAACGCTCAACGTAATAACCGGAGTCTAGATACCCAACAAAATTGAACGGAATCTGAACGCTCAACGAAATAACCGGAATCTGGATACTCAATGAAACTAACCGGAGCCTGAACGCTCAACGTAATAACCAGAGTCTGGATACTCAACGAAACTGACTGGAGCCTGAACGATCAACGTAATAACCGGAGTCTGGATACGCAACGAAACTGATCGGAGCCTGAACGATCAACGTAATATTCGGAGTCTGGATACCCAACGAAGCTGACTGGAGCCTGAACGCTCAACGTAATAACCGGAGTTTGGTTACCCAATGAAACTGACCGGAACCTGAACGCTTAACGTAATAACCGGAGCCTAGATACCCAACAAAACTGACTGGAGCCTGAACGCCTAACGTCATAACCAGAGTCAGGATACGCAACGAAACTGACCGGAGCCTGAACGATCAACGTAATAACCGGAGTCTGGATACCCAACGAAACTGACCGGAGCCTGAACGCTCAACGTAATAACCGGAGTCTGGATACCCAACGAAACTGATCGGAGCCTAAACGCTCAACGTAATAACAGGAGTCTGGATATCCAACAAAATTGACCGGAGCCTGAACGCTCAACGTAATAACCGGAATCTGGATACTCAACAAAACTTACCGGAGCCTGAACGCTCAACGTAATAACCGGAGTCTGGATACAAAACGAAACTGACCGGAGCCTGAACGCTCAACATAATAACCGGAGTCTGGATACCCAATGAAATTGACCGGAGCCTGAACGCTCAACGTAATAACCGGAGTCTGGATACCTAACGAAACTAACCGGAGCCTGAACGCTCAACGTAATAACCGGAGTCTTGATACTCAACGAAACTGACCGGAGCCGGAACGCTCAACGTAATAACTGGAGTCTGGAAGCTCAACGAAAATGACCGGAGCCTGAACGCTCAACATAATAACCGGAGTCTTTATACCCAACGAAACTGTCCGGAGCCTGAACGCCTAACGTAATAACCAGAGTCAGGATATGCAACGAAACTGACCGGAGCCTGAACGATCAACGTAATAACCGGAGTCTGGATACCCAACGAAACTGACCGAAGCCTGAACGCTCAACGTAATAACCGGAGTCTGGATACTCAACAAAATTGACCGGAACCAGAACGCTCAACGTAATAACCGGAATCTGGACACTCAACGAAACTAACCGGAGCCTGAACGCTCAACGTAATAACCGGAGTCTGGATACGCAGTGAAACTGACCGGAGCCAGAACGATCAACATAATATTCGGAGTCTGGATACCCAACGAAGCTGACTGGAGCCTGAACGCTCAATGTAATAACCGGATTCTGGTTACCCAATGAAACTGACCGGAACCTGAACGCTTAACGTAATAACCGGAGTCTAGATACCCAACGAAACTGACCGGAGCCTGAACGCTTAACGTAATAACCAGAGTCAGGATACGCAACGAAACTGACTGGAGCCTGAACGATCAACGTAATAACCGGAGTCTGGATACCCAACGAAACTGACCGGAGCCTGAACGCTCAACTTAATAACCGGAGTCTGGATACGCAACGAAACTGATCGGAGCCTAAACGCTCAACGTAATAACAGGAGTCTTGATCCCCAACAAAATTGAGCGGAGCCTGAACGCTCAACGTAATAACCGGAATCTGGATACTCAACGTAATAACCGGAGTCTTGATACTCAACGAAACTGACCGGAGCCGGAACGCTCAACGTAATAACTAGAGTCTGGATGCTCAACAAAAATGACCGGAGCCTGAACGCTCAACATAATAACCGGAGTCTTTATACCCAATGAAACTGACCGGAGCCTGAACGCGTAACGTTATAACCAGAGTCAGGATATGCAACGAAACTGACTAGAGCCTGAACGATCAACGTAATAACCGGAGTCTGGATACCCAACGAAACTGACCGGAGCCTGAACGCTCAACGTAATAACCGGAGTCTGGATACCTAACAAAATTGACCGGAACCTGAACGCTCAACGTAATAACCGGAATCTGGAAACTCAACGAAACTAACCGGAGCCTGAATGCTCAACTTAATAACTAGAGTCTGGATACTCAAAGAAACTGACTGGAGTCTGACTGATCAACATAATAACCGGAGTCTCGATACACAACGAAATTGACCGGAGCCTAAACGATCAACGTGATATTCGGAGTCTGGATACCCAACGAAGCTGACTGGAGCCTGAACGCTCAACGTAATAACCGGAGTCTGGTTAACCAATGAAACTGACCGAAACCTGAACGCTTAACGTAATAACCGGAGTTTGGATACACAACGAAATTGACTGGAGCCTGAACGCCTAACGTCATAACCAGAGTCAGGATACGCAACGAAACTGACCGGAGCCTGAACGATCAACGTAATAACTGGAGTCTGGATACCCAACGAAACTGACCGGAGCCTGAACGCTCAACGTAATAACCGGAGTCTGGATAGCCAACGAAACTGATCGGAGCCTAAACGCTCAACGTAATAACAGGAGTCTGGATACCCAACAAAATTGACCGGAGCCTGAACGCTCAACGTAATAACCGGAATCTATATACTCAACGAAACTAACCGGAGCCTGAACGCTCAACGTAATAACCGGAGTCTGGATACAAAACGAAACTGACCGGAGCCTGAACGCTCAACGTAATAACCGGAGTCTGGATACCCAACGAAGCTGACTGGAGCCTGAACGCTCAATGTAATAATCGGAATCTGGATACCTAACGAAACTAACCGGAGCCTGAACGCTCAACGTAATAACCGGAGTCTTAATACTCAACGAAACTGATCGGAGCCGGAACGCTCAACGTAATAACTGGAGTCTGGATGCTCAACGAAAATGACCGGAGCCCGAACGCTCAACATAATAACCGGAGTCTTTATACCCAACGAAACTGACCGGAGCCTGAACGCCTAACGTAATAACCAGAGTCTGAATATGCAACGAAACTGATCGGAGCCTGAACGATCAACGTAATAACCGGTGTCTGGATACCCAACGAAACTGACCGGAGCCTGAACGATCAACGTAATAACCGGAGTCTGGATACCCAACGAAACTGACCGGAGCCTGAACGCTCAACGTAATAACCGGAGTCTAGATACCCAACAAAATTGAACGGAATCTGAACGCTCAACGAAATAACCGGAATCTGGATACTCAACGAAACTAACCGGAGCCTGAACGCTCAACGTAATAACCAGAGTCTGGATACTCAACGAAACTGACTGGAGCCTGAACGATCAACGTAATAACCGGAGTCTGGATACGCAACGAAACTGATCGGAGCCTGAACGATCAACGTAATATTCGGAGTCTGGATACCCAACGAAGCTGACTGGAGCCTGAACGCTCAACGTAATAACCGGAGTTTGGTTACCCAATGAAACTGACCGGAACCTGAACGCTTAACGTAATAACCGGAGCCTAGATACCCAACAAAACTGACTGGAGCCTGAACGCCTAACGTCATAACCAGAGTCAGGATACGCAACGAAACTGACCAGAGCCTGAACGATCAACGTAATAACCGGAGTCTGGATACCCAACGAAACTGACCGGAGCCTGAACGCTCAACGTAATAACCGGAGTCTGGATACCCAACGAAACTGATCGGAGCCTAAACAATCAACGTAATAACAGGAGTCTGGATATCCAACAAAATTGACCGGAGCCTGAACGCTCAACGTAATAACCGGAATCTGGATACTCAACAAAACTTACCGGAGCCTGAACGCTCAACGTAATAACCGGAGTCTGGATACAAAACGAAACTGACCGGAGCCTGAACGCTCAACATAATAACCGGAGTCTGGATACCCAATGAAATTGACCGGAGCCTGAACGCTCAACGTAATAACCGGAGTCTGGATACCTAACGAAACTAACCGGAGCCTGAACGCTCAACGTAATAACCGGAGTCTTGATACTCAACGAAACTGACCGGAGCCGGAACGCTCAACGTAATAACTGGAGTCTGGAAGCTCAACGAAAATGACCGGAGCCTGAACGCTCAACATAATAACCGGAGTCTTTATACCCAACGAAACTGTCCGGAGCCTGAACGCCTAACGTAATAACCAGAGTCAGGATATGCAACGAAACTGACCGGAGCCTGAACGATCAACGTAATAACCGGAGTCTGGATACCCAACGAAACTGACCGAAGCCTGAACGCTCAACGTAATAACCGGAGTCTGGATACTCAACAAAATTGACCGGAACCAGAACGCTCAACGTAATAACCGGAATCTGGACACTCAACGAAACTAACCGGAGCCTGAACGCTCAACGTAATAACCGGAGTCTGGATACGCAGTGAAACTGACCGGAGCCAGAACGATCAACATAATATTCGGAGTCTGGATACCCAACGAAGCTGACTGGAGCCTGAACGCTCAATGTAATAACCGGATTCTGGTTACCCAATGAAACTGACCGGAACCTGAACGCTTAACGTAATAACCGGAGTCTAGATACCCAACGAAACTGACCGGAGCCTGAACGCTTAACGTAATAACCAGAGTCAGGATACGCAACGAAACTGACTGGAGCCTGAACGATCAACGTAATAACCGGAGTCTGGATACCCAACGAAACTGACCGGAGCCTGAACGCTCAACTTAATAACCGGAGTCTGGATACGCAACGAAACTGATCGGAGCCTAAACGCTCAACGTAATAACAGGAGTCTTGATCCCCAACAAAATTGAGCGGAGCCTGAACGCTCAACGTAATAACCGGAATCTGGATACTCAACGTAATAACCGGAGTCTTGATACTCAACGAAACTGACCGGAGCCGGAACGCTCAACGTAATAACTAGAGTCTGGATGCTCAACAAAAATGACCGGAGCCTGAACGCTCAACATAATAACCGGAGTCTTTATACCCAATGAAACTGACCGGAGCCTGAACGCGTAACGTTATAACCAGAGTCAGGATATGCAACGAAACTGACTAGAGCCTGAACGATCAACGTAATAACCGGAGTCTGGATACCCAACGAAACTGACCGGAGCCTGAACGCTCAACGTAATAACCGGAGTCTGGATACCTAACAAAATTGACCGGAACCTGAACGCTCAACGTAATAACCGGAATCTGGAAACTCAACGAAACTAACCGGAGCCTGAATGCTCAACTTAATAACTAGAGTCTGGATACTCAAAGAAACTGACTGGAGTCTGACTGATCAACATAATAACCAGAGTCTCGATACACAACGAAATTGACCGGAGCCTAAACGATCAACGTGATATTCGGAGTCTGGATACCCAACGAAGCTGACTGGAGCCTGAATGCTCAACGTAATAACCGGAGTCTGGTTAACCAATGAAACTGACCGAAACCTGAACGCTTAACGTAATAACCGGAGTTTGGATACACAACGAAATTGACTGGAGCCTGAACGCCTAACGTCATAACCAGAGTCAGGATACGCAACGAAACTGACCGGAGCCTGAACGATCAACGTAATAACCGGAGTCTGGATACCCAACGAAACTGACCGGAGCCTGAACGCTCAACGTAATAACCGGAGTCTGGATAGCCAACGAAACTGATCGGAGCCTAAACGCTCAACGTAATAACAGGAGTCTGGATACCCAACAAAATTGACCGGAGCCTGAACGCTCAACGTAATAACCGGAATCTATATACTCAACGAAACTAACCGGAGCCTGAACTCTCAACGTAATAACCGGAGTCTGGATACAAAACGAAACTGACCGGAGCCTGAACGCTCAACGTAATAACCGGAGTCTGGATACCCAACGAAGCTGACTGGAGCCTGAACGCTCAATGTAATAATCGGAATCTGGATACCTAACGAAACTAACCGGAGCCTGAACGCTCAACGTAATAACCGGAGTCTTAATACTCAACGAAACTGACCGGAGCCGGAACGCTCAACGTAATAACTGGAGTCTGGATGCTCAACGAAAATGACCGGAGCCCGAACGCTCAACATAATAACCGGAGTCTTTATACCCAACGAAACTGACCGGAGCCTGAACGCCTAACGTAATAACCAGAGTCTGAATATGCAACGAAACTGATCGGAGCCTGAACGATCAACGTAATAACCGGTGTCTGGATACCCAACGAAACTGACCGGAGCCTGAACGCTCAACGTAATAACCGGAGTCTGGATACCCAACAAAATTGACCGGAACCTGAACGCTCAACGTAATAACCGGAATCTGGATACTCAACGAAACTAACCGGAGCCTAAACGCTCAACGTAATAACCAGAGTCTGGATACTCAACGAAACTGACTAGAGACTGAACGATCAACGTAATAACCGGAGTCTGGATACGCAATGAAACTGACCGGAGCCAGAACGAGCAACGTAATATTCGGAGTCTGGATACCCAACGAAGCTGACTGGAGCCTGAACGCTCAATGTAATAACCGGATTCAAGTTACCCAATGAAACTGACCGGAACCTGAACGCTTAACGTAATAACCGGAGTCTGGATACCCAACGAAACTGACCGGAGTCTGAACGCCTAACGTAATAACCAGAGTCAGGATACGCAACGAAACTGACTGGAGCCTGAACGATCAACGTAATAACCGGAGTCTGGATACCCAACGAAACTGACCGGAGCCTGAACGCTCAACTTAATAACCGGAGTCTGGATACCCAACGAAACTGATCGGAGCCTAAACGCTCAACGTAATAACAGGAGTCTGGATCCCCAACAAAATTGAGCGGAGCCTGAACGCTCAACGTAATAACCGGAATCTGGATACTCAACGTAATAACCGGAGTCTTGATACTCAACGAAACTGACCGGAGCCGGAACGCTCAACGTAATAACTAGAGTCTGGATGCTCAACAAAAATGACCGGAGCCTGAACGCTCAACATAATAACCGGAGTCTTTATACCCAATGAAACTGACCGGAGCCTGAACGCGTAACGTTATAACCAGAGTCAGGATATGCAACGAAACTGACTAGAGCCTGAACGATCAACGTAATAACCGGAGTCTGGATACCCAACGAAACTGACCGGAGCCTGAACGCTCAACGTAATAACCAGAGTCTGGATACCTAACAAAATTGACCGGAACCTGAACGCTCAACGTAATAACCGGAATCTGGAAACTCAACGAAACTAACCGGAGCCTGAATGCTCAACTTAATAACTAGAGTCTGGATACTCAAAGAAACTGACTGGAGTCTGACTGATCAACGTAATAACCGGAGTCTGGATACTTAATGAAATTGACCGGAGCCTGAACGATCAACGTGATATTCGGAGTCTGGATACCCAACGAAGCTGACTGGAGCCTGAACGCTCAACGTAATAACCGGAGTCTGGTTAACCAATGAAATTGACCGGAACCTGAACGCTTAACGTAATAACTGGAGTCTAGATACCTAACGAAACTGACCGGAGCCTGAACGCCTAACGTAATAACCAGAGTCAGGATACGCAACGAAACTGACCGGAGCCTGAACAATCAACGTAATAACCGGAGTCTGCATACCCAACGAAACTGACCGGAGCCTGAACGCTCAACGTAATAACCGGAGTCTGGATAGCCAACGAAACTGATCGGAGCCTAAACGCTCAACATAATAACAGGAGTCTGGATACCCAACAAAATTGACCGGAGCCTGAACGCTCAACGTAATAACCGAAATCTATATACTCAACGAAACTAACCGGAGCCTGAACGCTCAACGTAATAACCGGAGTCTGGATACAAAACGAAATTGACCGGAGCCTGAACGCTCAACGTAATAACCGGAGTCTGGATACCCAATGAAACTGACCGGAGCCTGAATGCTCAACGTAATAATCGGAATCTGGATACCTAACGAAACTAACCGGAGCCTGAACGCTCAACGTAATAACCGGAGTCTTGATACTCAACGAAACTGACCGGAGCCGGAACGCTCAACGTAATAACTGGAGTCTGGATGCTCAACGAAAATGACCGGAGCCCGAACGCTCAACTTAATAACCGGAGTCTTTATACCAACCTAAACTGACCGGAGCCTGAACGCCTAACGTAATAACCAGAGTTTGAATATGCAACGAAACTGATCGGAGCCTGAACGATCAACGTAATAACCGGTGTCTGGATACCCAACGAAACTGACCGGAGCCTGAACGCTCAACGTAATAACCGGAGTCTGGATACCCAACAAAATTGACCGGAACCTGAACGCTCAACGTAATAACCGGAATCTGGATACTCAACGAAACTAACCAGAGCCTAAACGCTCAACGTAATAACCAGAGTCTGGATACTCAACGAAACTGACTGGAGCCTGAACGATCAACGTAATAACCGGAGTCTGGATACCCCAACGAAACTGTCCGGAGCCTGAACGCTCAACGTAATAACCGGAGTCTGGATACCCAATGAAACTGATCGGAGCCTAAACGCTCAACGTAATAACAGGAGTCTGGATACCCAAAAAAATTGAGCGGAGCCTGAACGCTCAACGTAATAACCAGAATCTGGATACTCAACGTAATAACCGGAGTCTTGATAATCAACGAAACTGACCGGAGCCGGAACGCTCAACGTAATAACTGGAGTCTGGATGCTCAACGAAAATGACCGGAGCCTGAACGCTAAACATAATAACCGGAGTCTTTATACCCAACGAAACTGACCGGAGCCTGAACACCTAACGTAATAACCAGAGTCAGGATATGCAACGAAACTGACCGGAGCCTGAACGATCAACGTAATAACCGGAGTCTGGATACCCAACGAAACTGACCGGAGCCTGAACGCTCAACGTAATAACTGGAGTCTAGATACCCAACAAATTTGACCGGAACCTGAACGCTCAACGTAATAACCGGAATCTGGATACTCAACGAAACTAACCGGAGCCTGAACGCTCAACATAATAACCAGAGTCTGGATACTCAACGAAACTGACTGGAGCCTGAACGATCAACGTAATAACCGGAGTCTGGATACGCAACGAAACTGACCGGAGCCTGAACGATCAATGTAATATTCGGAGTCTGGATACCCAACAAAGCTGACTGGAACCTGAATGCTCAACGTAATAATTGGAGTCTGGTTACCCAACGAAACTGACCGGAACCTGAACGCTTAACGTAATAACAGGAGTCTAGATACCCAACAAAACTGACCGGAGCCTGAACGCCTAACGTAATTACCAGAGTCAGGATACGCAACGAAACTGACCGGAGCCTGAACGATCAACGTAATAACCGGAGTCTGGATACCCAACGAAACTTACCAGAGCCTGAACGCTCAACGTAATAACCGGAGTCTGGATACCCAACGAAACTGATCGGAGCCTAAACGCTCAACGTAATAACAAGAGTCTGGATACCCAAGAAAATTGACCGGAGCCTGAACGCTCAACGTAATAACCGGAATCTAGATACTCAACGAAACTAACCGGAGCCTGAACGCTCAACGTAATAACCGGAGTCTGGATACTCAACGAAACTGACTGGAGCCTGAACAATCAACGTAATAACTGGAGTTTGGATACAAAACGAAACTGACCGGAGCCTGAACACTCAACGTAATAATCGGAGTCTAGATACCCAATGAAACTGACCGGAGCCTGAACGCTCAACGTAATAACCAGAATCTCGATACCGAATGATACTAACCGGAGCCTGAATGCTCAACGTAATAATCGGAGTCTTGATACTCAACGAAACTGACCGGAGCCTGAACGCTCAATGTAATAACCGGAGTCTGGATACCCAACGAAACTGACCGGAGCCTGAACGCTCAACATAATAACCGGAGTCTGGATACCCAACGAAACTGACCAGAGCCTGCTCGCTCAACGTAATAACCGAAGTCTGGATACCTAACAAAACTGACCAGAGCCTGAACGTTCAACGTAAAAACCGGAGTCTGGATACCCAACAAAACTGACCAGAGCCTGAACGATCAACTTAATAACCGGAGTCTGGATACCCAACGAAACTGACCGGAGCCTGAACGCTCAACGTAATAACCGGAGTCTGGATACCCAACAAAATTGACCGGAACCTGAACGCTCGACATAATAACCGGAATCTGGATACTCAACGAAACTAACCGGAGCCTGAACGCTCAACGTAATAACCGGAGTCTGGATACTCAACGAAACTGACTGTAGCCTGAACAATCAACGTAATAACTAGAGTCTGGATACAAAACGAAACTGACCGGAGCCTGAACGCTCAACTAATAACCGGAGTCTGGATACCCAATAAAACTGACCGGAGCCTGAACGCTCAACGTAATAACCGGAATCTCGATACCGACCGAAACTAACCGGAGCCTGAACACTCAACGTAATAATCGGAGTCTTGATACTCAACGAAACTGACCGGAGCCTGAACGCTCAACGTAATAACCGGAGTCTGGATACCCAACAAAACTGACCGGAGCCTGAACGCTCAACGTAATAACCAGAGTCTGGATACCCAACGAAACTGACCGGAGCCTGCTCGCTCAACGTAATAACCGAAGTCTGGATACCTAACAAAACTGACCGGAGCCTGAACGTTCAATGTAAAAACCGGAGTCTGGATACCCAACAAAACTGACCGGAGCCTGAACGATCAACTTAATAACCGGAGTCTGGATACCCAACGAAACTGACCGGAGCCTGAACGCTCAACGTAATAACCAGAGACTGGATACCCAACAAAATTGACCGGAACCTGAACGCTCAACGTAATAACCGGAATCTGGATACTCAACGAAACTAACCGGAGCCTGAACGCTCAACGTAATAACCGGAGTCTGGATACTCAACAAAACTGACTGGAGCCTGAACAATCAACGTAATAACTGGAGTCTGGATACAAAACAAAACTGACCGGAGCTTGAACGCTCAACGTAATAACCAGAGTCTGGATACCCAATGAAACTGACCGGAGCCTGAACGCTCAACGTAATAACCGGAATCTCGATACCGAACGAAACTAACCAGAGCCTGAATGCTCAACGTAATAATCGGAGTCTTGATACTCAACGAAACTGACCGGAGCCTGAACGCTCAACGTAATAACCGGAGTCTGGATACCCAACGAAACTGACCGGAGCCTGAACGCTCAACGTAATAACCGTAGTCTGGATACCCAACGAAACTGACCGGAGCCTGAACGCTCAACGTAATAACCGGAGTCTGGATACCCAACAAAACTGACCGGAACCTGATAGCTCGACGTAATAACCGGAATCTGGATACTCAACGAAACTAACCGAAGCCTGAACGCTCAACGTAATAACCGGAGTCTGGATACTCAACGAAACTGACTGGAGCCTGAACAATCAACGTAATAACTGGAGTCTGGATACAAAACGAAACTGACCGGAGCCTGAACGCTCAACGTAATAACCGGAGTCTGGATACCCAATGAAACTGACCGGAGCCTGAACGCTCAACGTAATAACCGGAATCTCGATACCGAACGAAACTAACCGGAGCCTGAATGCTCAACATAATAATCGGAGTCTTGATACTCAACGAAACTGACCGGAGCCTGAACGCTCAACGTAATAACTGGAGTCTGGATACCCAACGAAACTGACCGGAGCCTGAACGCTCAACGTAATAACCGGAGTCTGGATACCCAACGAAACTGACCGGAGCCTGCTCGCTCAACGTAATAACCGAAGTCTGGATACCTAACAAAACTGACCGGAGCCTGAACGTTCAACGTAAAAACCGGAGTCTGGATACCCAACAAAACTGACCGGAGCATGAACGATCAACTTAATAACCGGAGTCTGGATACCCAACGAAACTGACCGGAGCCTGGACGCTCAACATAATAACCGGAGTCTGGAAACCGAACAAAATTGACCGGAACCTGAACGTTCGACGTAATAACCGGAATCTGGATACTCAACGAAACTAACCGGAGCATGAACGCTCAACGTAATAACCGGAATCTGGATACTCAACGAAACTAACCGGAGCCTGAACGCTCAACATAATAACCAGAGTCTGGATACTCAACGAAACTGACTGGAGCCTGAACGATCAACGTAATAACCGGAGTCTGGATACGCAACGAAACTGACCGGAGCCTGAACGATCAATGTAATATTCGGAGTCTGGATACCCAACAAAGCTGACTGGAACCTGAATGCTCAACGTAATAATTGGAGTCTGGTTACCCAACGAAACTGACCGGAACCTGAACGCTTAACGTAATAACAGGAGTCTAGATACCCAACAAAACTGACCGGAGCCTGAACGCCTAACGTAATTACCAGAGTCAGGATACGCAACGAAACTGACCGGAGCCTGAACGATCAACGTAATAACCGGAGTCTGGATACCCAACGAAACTTACCAGAGCCTGAACGCTCAACGTAATAACCGGAGTCTGGATACCCAACGAAACTGATCGGAGCCTAAACGCTCAACGTAATAACAAGAGTCTGGATACCCAAGAAAATTGACCGGAGCCTGAACGCTCAACGTAATAACCGGAATCTAGATACTCAACGAAACTAACCGGAGCCTGAACGCTCAACGTAATAACCGGAGTCTGGATACTCAACGAAACTGACTGGAGCCTGAACAATCAACGTAATAACTGGAGTTTGGATACAAAACGAAACTGACCGGAGCCTGAACACTCAACGTAATAATCGGAGTCTAGATACCCAATGAAACTGACCGGAGCCTGAACGCTCAACGTAATAACCAGAATCTCGATACCGAATGATACTAACCGGAGCCTGAATGCTCAACGTAATAATCGGAGTCTTGATACTCAACGAAACTGACCGGAGCCTGAACGCTCAATGTAATAACCGGAGTCTGGATACCCAACGAAACTGACCGGAGCCTGAACGCTCAACATAATAACCGGAGTCTGGATACCCAACGAAACTGACCAGAGCCTGCTCGCTCAACGTAATAACCGAAGTCTGGATACCTAACAAAACTGACCAGAGCCTGAACGTTCAACGTAAAAACCGGAGTCTGGATACCCAACAAAACTGACCAGAGCCTGAACGATCAACTTAATAACCGGAGTCTGGATACCCAACGAAACTGACCGGAGCCTGAACGCTCAACGTAATAACCGGAGTCTGGATACCCAACAAAATTGACCGGAACCTGAACGCTCGACATAATAACCGGAATCTGGATACTCAACGAAACTAACCGGAGCCTGAACGCTCAACGTAATAACCGGAGTCTGGATACTCAACGAAACTGACTGTAGCCTGAACAATCAACGTAATAACTAGAGTCTGGATACAAAACGAAACTGACCGGAGCCTGAACGCTCAACTAATAACCGGAGTCTGGATACCCAATAAAACTGACCGGAGCCTGAACGCTCAACGTAATAACCGGAATCTCGATACCGACCGAAACTAACCGGAGCCTGAACACTCAACGTAATAATCGGAGTCTTGATACTCAACGAAACTGACCGGAGCCTAAACGCTCAACGTAATAACCGGAGTCTGGATACCCAACAAAACTGACCGGAGCCTGAACGCTCAACGTAATAACCAGAGTCTGGATACCCAACGAAACTGACCGGAGCCTGCTCGCTCAACGTAATAACCGAAGTCTGGATACCTAACAAAACTGACCGGAGCCTGAACGTTCAATGTAAAAACCGGAGTCTGGATACCCAACAAAACTGACCGGAGCCTGAACGATCAACTTAATAACCGGAGTCTGGATACCCAACGAAACTGACCGGAGCCTGAACGCTCAAGGTAATAACCAGAGACTGGATACCCAACAAAATTGACCGGAACCTGAACGCTCAACGTAATAACCGGAATCTGGATACTCAACGAAACTAACCGGAGCCTGAACGCTCATTGTAATAACCGGAGTCTGGATACTCAACAAAACTGACTGGAGCCTGAACAATCAACGTAATAACTGGAGTCTGGATACAAAACAAAACTGACCGGAGCTTGAACGCTCAACGTAATAACCAGAGTCTGGATACCCAATGAAACTGACCGGAGCCTGAACGCTCAACGTAATAACCGGAATCTCGATACCGAACGAAACTAACCAGAGCCTGAATGCTCAACGTAATAATCGGAGTCTTGATACTCAACGAAACTGACCGGAGCCTGAACGCTCAACGTAATAACCGGAGTCTGGATACCCAACGAAACTGACCGGAGCCTGAACGCTCAACGTAATAACCGGAGTCTGGATACCCAACGAAACTGACCGGAGCCTGAACGCTCAACGTAATAACCGGAGTCTGGATACCCAACAAAATTGACCGGAACCTGATAGCTCGACGTAATAACCGGAATCTGGATACTCAACGAAACTAACCGAAGCCTGAACGCTCAACGTAATAACCGGAGTCTGGATACTCAACGAAACTGACTGGAGCCTGAACAATCAACGTAATAACTGGAGTCTGGATACAAAACGAAACTGACCGGAGCCTGAACGCTCAACGTAATAACCGGAGTCTGGATACCCAATGAAACTGACCGGAGCCTGAACGCTCAACGTAATAACCGGAATCTCGATACCGAACGAAACTAACCGGAGCCTGAATGCTCAACATAATAATCGGAGTCTTGATACTCAACGAAATTGACCGGAGCCTGAACGCTCAACGTAATAACTGGAGTCTGGATACCCAACGAAACTGACCGGAGCCTGAACGCTCAACGTAATAACCGGAGTCTGGATACCCAACGAAACTGACCGGAGCCTGCTCGCTCAACGTAATAACCGAAGTCTGGATACCTAACAAAACTGACCGGAGCCTGAACGTTCAACGTAAAAACCGGAGTCTGGATACCCAACAAAACTGACCGGAGCATGAACGATCAACTTAATAACCGGAGTCTGGATACCCAACGAAACTGACCGGAGCCTGGACGCTCAACATAATAACCGGAGTCTGGATACCCAACAAAATTGACCGGAACCTGATAGCTCGACGTAATAACCGGAATCTGGATACTCAACGAAACTAACCGGAGCATGAACGCTCAACGTAATAACCGGAGTCTGGATACTCAACGAAACTGAGTTGAGCCTGAACAATCAACGTAATAACTGGAGTCTGGATACAAAACGAAACTGACCGGAGCCTGAACGCTCAACGTAATAACCGGAGTCTGGATACCCAATGAAACTGACCGGAGCCTGAACGCTCAACGTAATAACCGGAATCTCGATACCGAACGAAACTAACCGGAGCCTGAATGCTCAACATAATAATCGGAGTCTTGATACTCAACGAAACTGACCGGAGCCTGAACGCTCAACGTAATAACTGGAGTCTGGATACCCAACGAAACTGACCGGAGCCTGAACGCTCAACGTAATAACCGGAGTCTGGATACCCAACGAAACTGACCGGAGCCTGCTCGCTCAACGTAATAACCGAAGTCTGGATACCTAACAAAACTGACCGGAGCCTGAACGTTCAACGTAAAAACCGGAGTCTGGATACCCAACAAAACTGACCGGAGCTTGAACGATCAACTTAATAACCGGAGTCTGGATACCCAACGAAACTGACCGGAGCCTGGACGCTCAACATAATAACCGGAGTCTGGAAACCGAACAAAATTGACCGGAACCTGAACGTTCGACGTAATAACCGGAATCTGGATACTCAACGAAACTAACCGGAGCATGAACGCTCAACGTAATAACCGGAGTCTGGATACTCAACGAAACTGAGTTGAGCCTGAACAATCAACGTAATAACTGGAGTCTGGATACAAAACGAAACTGACCGGAGCCTTAACGCTCAACGTAATAACCGGAGTTTGGATACCCAATGAAACTGACTGGAGTGAACGCTCAACGTAATAACCGGAATCTCGATACCGAACGAAACTAACCGGAGCCTGAACGCTCAACGTAATAATCGGAGTCTTGATACTCAACGAAACTGACCGGAGCCTGAATGCTCAACGTAATAACCGGAGTCTGGATACCCAACGAAACTGACCGGAGCCTGAACGCTCAATGTAATAACCGGAGTCTGGATACCCAACGAAACTGACCTGAGCCTGCTCGCTCAACGTAATAACCGAAGTCTGGATACCTAACAAAACTGACCGGAGCCTGAACGTTCAACGTAAAAACCGGAGTCTGGATACCCAACAAAACTGACCGGAGCCTGAACGATCAACTTAATAACCGGAGTATGGATACCCAACGAAACTGACCGTAGCCTGAATGCTCAACGTAATAACCGGAGTCTGGATACCCAACAAAATTGACCGGAACCTGAACGCTCAACGTAATAACCGGAATCTGGATACTAAACGAAATTAACCGGAGCCTGAACGCTCAACGTAATAACCGGAGTCTGGATACTCAACGAAACTGACTGGAGCCTGAATAATCAACGTAATAACTAGAGTCTGGATACAAAACAAAACTGACCGGAGCCTGAACGCTCAACGTAATAACCGGAGTCTGGATACCCAATGAAACTGATCGGAGCCTGAACGCTCAACGTAATAACCGGAATCTCGATACCGAACGAAACTAACCGGAGCCTAAACGCTCAACGTAATAATCGGAGTCTTGATACTCAACGAAACTGACCGGAGCCTGAACGCTCAACGTAATAACCGGAGTCTGGATACCCAACGAAACTGACCGGAGTCTGAACACTCAACGTAATAACCGGAGTCTGGATACCCAACGAAACTGACCGGAGCCCGAACGCTCAACATAATAACCGGAGTCTTTATACCCAACGAAACTGACCGGATCCTGAACGCCTAACGTAATAACCAGAGTCTGAATATGCAACGAAACTGATCGGAGCCTGAACGATCAACGTAATAACCGGTGTCTGGATACCCAACGAAACTGACTGGAGCCTGAACGCTCAACGTAATAACCGGAGTCTGGATACCCAACAAAATTGACTGGAACCTGAACGCTCAACGTAATAACCGGAATCTGGATACTCAACGAAACTAACCGGAGCCTAAACGCTCAACGTAATAACCAGAGTCTGGATACTCAACGAAACTGACTGGAGCCTGAACGATCAACGTAATAACCGGAGTCTGGATACGCAACGAAACTGACCGGAGCCTGAACGATCAACGTAATATTCGGAGTCTGGATACCTAATGAAGCTGACTGGAGCCTGAACGCTCAACGTAATAACCGGAGTCTGGTTACCCAATGAAACTGACCGGAACCTGAACGCTTAACGTAATAACCGGAGTCTAGATACCCAACGAAACTGACTGGAGCCTGAACGCCTAACGTCATAACCAGAGTCAGGATACGCAACGAAACTGACCGGAGCCTGAACGATCAACGTAATAACCGGATTCTAGATACCCAACGAAACTGTCTGGAGCCTGAACGCTCAACGTAATAACCGGAGTCTGGATACCCAATGAAACTGATCGGAGCCTAAACGCTCAACGTAATAACAGGAGTCTGGATACCCAAAAAAATTGAGCGGAGCCTGAACGCTCAACGTAATAACCGGAATCTGGATACTCAACGTAATAACCGGAGTCTTGATAATCAACGAAACTGACCGGAGCCGGAACGCTCAACGTAATAACTGGAGTCTGGATGCTCAACGAAAATGACCGGAGCCTGAACGCTCAACATAATAACCGGAGTCTTTATACCCAACGAAACTGACCGGAGCCTGAACACCTAACGTAATAACCAGAGTCAGGATATGCAACGAAACTGACCGGAGCCTGAACGATCAACGTAATAACCGGAGTCTGGATACCCAACGAAACTGACCGGAGCCTGAACGCTCAACGTAATAACTGGAGTCTAGATACCCAACAAATTTGACCGGAACCTGAACGCTCAACGTAATAACCGGAATCTGGATACTCAATGAAACTAACCGGAGCCTGAACGCTCAACATAATAACCAGAGTCTGGATACTCAACGAAACTGACTGGAGCCTGAACGATCAACGTAATAACCGGAGTCTGGATACGCAACGAAACTGACCGGAGCCTGAACGATCAATGTAATATTCGGAGTCTGGATACCCAACGAAGCTGACCGGAGCCTGAATGCTCAACGTAATAATTGGAGTCTGGATACCCAACGAAACTGACCGGAACCTGAACGCTTAACGTAATAACAGGAGTCTAGATACCCAACGAAACTGACCGGAGCCTGAACGCCTAACGTAATTACCAGAGTCAGGATACGCAACAAAACTGGCAGGAGCCTGAACGATCAACGTAATAACCGGAGTCTGGATACCCAACGAAACTTACCAGAGCCTGAACGCTCAACGTAATAACCGGAGTCTGGATACCCAACGAAACTGACCGGAGCCTGGACGCTCAACGTAATAACCGGAGTCTGGAAACCCAACAAAATTGACCGGAGCCTGAACGCTCAACGTAATAACCGGAATCTAGATACTCAACGAAACTAACAGGAGCCTGAACGCTCAACGTAATAACCGGAGTCTGGATACTCAACGAAACTGACTGGAGCCTGAACAATCAACGTAATAACAGGAGTTTGGATAGAAAACGAAACTGACCGGAGCCTGAACACTCAACGTAATAACCGGAGTCTAGATACCCAATGAAACTGACCGGAGCCTGAACGCTCAACGTAATAACTGGAATCTCGATACCGAATGATACTAACCGGAGCCTGAATGCTCAACCTAATAATCGGAGTCTTGATACTCAACGAAATTGACCGGAGCCTGAACGCTCAATGTAATAACCGGAGTCTGGATACCCAACGAAACTGACCGGAGCCTGAACGCTCAACGTAATAACCGGAGTCTGGATACCCAACGAAACTGACCAGAGCCTGCTCGCTCAACGTAATAACCAAAGTCTGGATACCTAACAAAACTGACCGGAGCCTGAACGTTCAACGTAAAAACCGGAGTCTGGATACCCAGCAAAACTGACCAGAGCCTGAACGATCAACTTAATAACCGGAGTCTGGATACCCAACGAAACAGACCGGAGCCTGAACGCTCAACGTAATAACCGGAGTCTGGATACCCAACAAAATTGACCGGAACCTGAACGCTCGACGTAATAACCGGAATCTGGATACTCAACGAAACTAACCGGAGCCTGAACGCTCAACGTAATAACCGGAGTCTGGATACTCAACGAAACTGACTGTAGCCTGAACAATCAACGTAATAACTAGAGTCTGGATACAAAACGAAACTGACCGGAGCCTGAACGCTCAACCTAATAACCGGAGTCTGGATACCCAATGAAACTGACCGGAGCCTGAACGCTCAACGTAATAACCGGAATCTCGATACCGACCGAAACTAACCGGAGCCTGAACACTCAACGTAATAATCGGAGTCTTGATACTCAACGAAACTGACCGGAGCCTGAACGCTCAACGTAATAACCGGAGTCTGGATACCCAACAAAACTGACCGGAGCCTGAACGCTCAACGTAATAACCGGAGTCTGGATACCCAACGAAACTGACCGGAGCCTGCTCGCTCAACGTAATAACCGAAGTCTGGATACCTAACAAAACTGACCGGAGCCTGAACGTTCAATGTAAAAACCGGAGTCTGGATACCCAACAAAATTGACCGGAGCCTGAACGATCAACTTAATAACCGGAGTCTGGATACCCAACGAAACTGACCGGAGCCTGAACGCTCAACGTAATAACCAGAGACTGGATACCCAACAAAATTGACCAGAACCTGAACGCTCAACGTAATAACCGGAATCTGGATACTCAACGAAACTAACCGGAGCCTGAACGCTCAACGTAATAACCGGAGTCTGGATACTCAACAAAACTGACTGGAGCCTGAACAATCAACGTAATAACTGGAGTCTGGATACAAAACAAAACTGACCGGAGCTTGAACGCTCAACGTAATAACCAGAGTCTGGATACCCAATGAAACTGACCGGAGCCTGAACGCTCAACGTAATAACCGGAATCTCGATACCGAACGAAACTAACCAGAGCCTGAATGCTCAACGTAATAATCGGAGTCTTGATACTCAACGAAACTGACCGGAGCCTGAACGCTCAACGTAATAACCGGAGTCTGGATACCCAACGAAACTGCCGGAGCCTGAACGCTCAACGTAATAACCGGAGTCTGGATACCCAACAAAATTGACCGGAACCTGATAGCTCGACGTAATAACCGGAATCTGGATACTCAACGAAACTAACCGGAGCCTGAACGCTCAACGTAATAACCGGAGTCTGGATACTCAACGAAACTGACTGGAGCCTGAACAATCAACGTAATAACTGGAGTCTGGATACAAAACGAAACTGACCGGAGCCTGAACGCTCAACGTAATAACCGGAGTCTTGATACCCAATGAAACTGACCGGAGCCTGAACGCTCAACGTAATAACCGGAATCTCGATACCGAACGAAACTAACCGGAGCCTGAATGCTCAACATAATAATCGGAGTCTTGATACTCAACGAAACTGACCGGAGCCTGAACACTCAACGTAATAACCGGAGTCTGGATACCCAACGAAACTGACCGGAGCCTGAACGCTCAACGTAATAACCGGAGTCTGGATACCCAACGAAACTGACCGGAGCCTGCTTGCTCAACGTAATAACCGAAGTCTGGATACCTAACAAAACTGACCGGAGCCTGAACGTTCAACGTAAAAACCGGAGTCTGGATACCCAACAAAACTGACCGGAGCTTGAACGATCAACTTAATAACCGGAGTCTGGATACCCAACGAAACTGACCGGAGCCTGGACGCTCAACATAATAACCGGAGTCTGGAAACCCAACAAAATTGACCGGAACCTGAACGTTCGACGTAATAACCGGAATCTGGATACTCAACGAAACTAACCGGAGCCTGAACGCTCAACGTAATAACCGGAGTCTGGATACTCAACGAAACTGAGTTGAGCCTGAACAATCAACGTAATAACTGGAGTCTGGATACAAAACGAAACTGACCGGAGCCTTAACGCTCAACGTAATAACCGGAGTTTGGATACCCAATGAAACTGACTGGAGTGAACGCTCAACGTAATAACCGGAATCTCGATACCGAACGAAACTAACCGGAGCCTGAACGCTCAACGTAATAATCGGAGTCTTGATACTCAACGAAACTGACCGGAGCCTGAATGCTCAACGTAATAACCGGAGTCTGGATACCCAACAAAACTGACCGGAGCCTGAACGCTCAATGTAATAACCGGAGTCTGGATACCCAACGAAACTGACCTGAGCCTGCTCGCTCAACGTAATAACCGAAGTCTGGATACCTAACAAAACTGACCGGAGCCTGAACGTTCAACGTAAAAACCGGAGTCTGGATACCCAACAAAACTGACCGGAGCCTGAACGATCAACTTAATAACCGGAGTATGGATACCCAACGAAACTGACCGGAGCCTGAACGCTCAACGTAATAACCGGAGTCTGGATACCCAACAAAATTGACCGGAACCTGAACGCTCAACGTAATAACCGGAATCTGGATACTCAACGAAACTAACCGGAGCCTGAACGCTCAACGTAATAACCGGAGTCTGGATACTCAACGAAACTGACTGGAGCCTGAATAATATACGTAATAACTAGAGTCTGGATACAAAACAAAACTGACCGGAGCCTGAACGCTCAACGTAATAACCGGAGTCTGGATACCCAATGAAACTGATCGGAGCCTGAACGCTCAACGTAATAACCGGAATCTCGATACCGAACGAAACTAACCGGAGCCTGAACGCTTAACGTAATAATCGGAGTCTTGATACTCAACGAAACTGACCGGAGCCTGAACGCTCAACGTAATAACCGGAGTCTGGATACCCAACGAAACTGACCGGAGTCTGAACGCTCAACGTAATAACTGGAGTCTGGATGCTCAACAAAAATGACCGGAGCCTGAACGCTCAACATAATAACCGGAGTCTTTATACCCAACGAAACTGACCGGAGCCTGAACACCTAACGTAATAAACAGAGTCAGGATACGCAACGAAACTGACCGGAGCCTGAATGATCAACGTAATAACCGGAGTCTGGATACCCAACGAAACTGACCGGAGCCTGAACGCTCAACGTAATAACTGGAGTCTGGATACCCAACAAATTTGACCGGAACCTGAACGCTCAACGTAATAACCGGAATCTGGATACTCAATGAAACTAACCGGAGCCTGAACGCTCAACATAATAACCAGAGTCTGGATACTCAACGAAACTGACTGGAGCCTGAACGATCAACGTAATAACCGGAGTTTGGATACGCAACGAAACTGACCGGAGCCTGAACGATCAATGTAATATTCGGAGTCTGGATACCCAACGAAGCTGACCGGAGCCTGAATGCTCAACGTAATAATTGGAGTCTGGATACCCAACGAAACTGACCGGAACCTGAACGCTTAACGTAATAACAGGAGTCTAGATACCCAACGAAACTGACCGGAGCCTGAACGCCTAACGTAATTACCAGAGTCAGGATACGCAACGAAACTGACAGGAGCCTGAACGATCAACGTAATAACCGGAGTCTGGATACCCAACGAAACTTACCAGAGCCTGAACGCTCAACGTAATAACCGGAGTCTGGATACCCAACGAAACTGACCGGAACCTGGACGCTCAACGTAATAACCGGAGTCTGGAAACCCAACAAAATTGACCGGAGCCTGAACGCTCAACGTAATAACCGGAATCTAGATACTCAACGAAACTAACCGGAGCCTGAACGCTCAACGTAATAACCGGAGTCTGGATACTCAACGAAACTGACTGGAGCCTGAACAATCAACGTAATAACTAGAGTTTGGATACAAAACGAAACTGACCGGAGCCTGAACACTTAACGTAATAACCGGAGTCTAGATACCCAATGAAACTGACCGGAGCCTGAACGCTCAACGTAATAACCGGAATCTCGATACCGAATGATACTAACCGGAGCCTGAATGCTCAACCTAATAATCGGAGTCTTGATACTCAACGAAACTGACCGGAGCCTGAACGCTCAATGTAATAACCGGAGTCTGGATACCCAACGAAACTGACCGGAGCCTGAACGCTCAACGTAATAACCGTAGTCTGGATACCCAACGAAACTGACCAGAGCCTGCTCGCTCAACGTAATAACCGAAGTCTGGATACCTAACAAAACTGACCGGAGCCTGAACGTTCAACGTAAAAACCGGAGTCTGGATACCCAGCAAAACTGACCAGAGCCTGAACGATCAACTTAATAACCGGAGTCTGGATACCCAACGAAACAGACCGGAGCCTGAACGCTCAACGTAATAACCGGAGTCTGGATACCCAACAAAATTGACCGGAACCTGAACGCTCGACGTAATAACCGGAATCTGGATACTCAACGAAACTAACCGGAGCCTGAACGCTCAACGTAATAACCGGAGTCTGGATACTCAACGAAACTGACTGTAGCCTGAACAATCAACGTAATAACTAGAGTCTGGATACAAAACGAAACTGACCGGAGCCTGAACGCTCAACCTAATAACCGGAGTCTGGATACCCAATGAAACTGACCGGAGCCTGAAAGCTCAACGTAATAACCGGAATCTCGATACCGAACGAAACTAACCGGAGCCTGAACACTCAACGTAATAATCGGAGTCTTGATACTCAACGAAACTGACCGGAGCCTGAACGCTCAACGTAATAACCGGAGTCTGGATACCCAACAAAACTGACCGGAGCCTGAACGCTCAACGTAATAACCGGAGTCTGGATACCCAACGAAACTGACCGGAGCCTGCTCGCTCAACGTAATAACCGAAGTCTGGATACCTAACAAAACTGACCGGAGCCTGAACGTTCAACGTAAAAACCGGAGTCTGGATACCCAACAAAACTGACCGGAGCCTGAACGATCAACTTAATAACCGGAGTCTGGATACCCAACGAAACTGACCGGAGCCTGAATGCTCAACGTAATAACCGGAGACTGGATACCCAACAAAATTGACCGGAACCTGAACGCTCAACGTAATAACCGGAATCTGGATACTCAACGAAACTAACCGGAGCCTGAACGCTCAACGTAATAACCAGAGTCTGGATACTCAACAAAACTGACTGGAGCCTGAACAATCAACGTAATAACTGGAGTCTGGATACAAAACAAAACTGACCGGAGCTTGAATGCTCAACGTAATAACCAGAGTCTGGATACCCAATGAAACTGACCGGAGCCTGAACGCTCAACGTAATAACCGGAATCTCGATACCGAACGAAACTAACCAGAGCCTGAATGCTCAACGTAATAATCGGAGTCTTGATACTCAACGAAACTGACCGGAGCCTGCACGCTCAACGTAATAACCGGAGTCTGGATACCCAACGAAACTGACCGGAGCCTGAACGCTCAACGTAATAACCGGAGTCTGGATACCCAACGAAACTGACCGGAGCCTGAACGCTCAACGTAATAACCGGAGTCTGGATACCCAACAAAATTGACCGGAACCTGATAGCTCGACGTAATAACCGGAATCTGGATACTCAACGAAACTAACCGGAGCCTGAACGCTCAACGTAATAACCGGAGTCTGGATACTCAACGAAACTGACTGGAGCCTGAACAATCAACGTAATAACTGGAGTCTGGATACAAAACGAAACTGACCGGAGCCTGAACGCTCAACGTAATAACCGGAGTCTGGATACCCAATGAAACTGACCGGAGCCTGAACGCTCAACGTAATAACCGGAATCTCGATACCAAACGAAACTAACCGGAGCCTGAATGCTCAACGTAATAATCGGAGTCTTGATACTCAACGAAACTGACCAGAGCCTGAACGCTCAACGTAATAACCGGAGTCTGGATACCCAACGAAACTGACCGGAGCCTGAACGCTCAACGTAATAACCGGAGTCTGGATACCCAACGAAACTGACCGGAGCCTGCTCGCTCAACGTAATAACCGAAGTCTGGATACCTAACAAAACTGACCGGAGCCTGAACGTTCAACGTAAAAACCGGAGTCTGGATACCCAACAAAACTGACCGGAGCTTGAACGATCAACTTAATAACCGGAGTCTGGATACCCAACGAAACAGACCGGAGCCTGGACGCTCAACGTAATAACCGGAGTCTGGAAACCCAACAAAATTGACCGGAACCTGAACGTTCGACGTAATAACCGGAATCTGGATACTCAACGAAACTAACCGGAGCCTGAACGCTCAACGTAATAACCGGAGTCTGGATACTCAACGAAACTGACTTGAGCCTGAACAATAAACGTAATAACTGGAGTCTGGATACAAAACGAAACTGACCGGAGCCTTAACGCTCAACGTAATAACCGGAGTTTGGATACCCAATGAAACTGACTGGAGTGAACGCTCAACGTAATAACCGGAATCTCGATACCGAACGAAACTAACCGGATCCTGAACGCTCAACGTAATAATCGGAGTCTTGATACTCAACGAAACTGACCGGAGCCTGAATGCTCAACGTAATAACCGGAGTCTGGATACCCAACGAAACTGACCGGAGCCTGAACGCTCAACGTAATAACCGGAGTCTGGATACCCAACGAAACTGACCGGAGCCTGCTCGCTCAACGTAATAACCGAAGTCTGGATACCTAACAAAACTGACCGGAGCCTGAACGTTCAACGTAAAAACCGGAGTCTGGATACCCAACAAAACTGACCGGAGCCTGAACGATCAACTTAATAACCGGAGTATGGATACCCAACGAAACTGACCGGAGCCTGAACGCTCAACATAATAACCGGAGTCTGGATACCCAACAAAATTGACCGGAACCTGAACGCTCAAGGTAATAACCGGAATCTGGATACTCAACGAAACTAACCGGAGCCTGAACGCTCAACGTAATAACCGGAGTCTGGATACTCAACGAAACTGACTGGAGCCTGAATAATCAACGTAATAACTAGAGTCTGGATACAAAACAAAACTGACCGGAGCCTGAACGCTCAACGTAATAACCGGAGTCTGGATACCCAATGAAACTGATCGGAGCCTGAACGCTCAACGTAATAACCGGAATCTCGATACCGAACGAAACTAACCGGAGCCTGAACGCTCAACGTAATAATCGGAGTCTTGATACTCAACGAAACTGACCGGAGCCTGAACGCTCAACGTAATAACCGGAGTCTGGATACCCAACGAAACTGACCGGAGCCTGAACGCTCAACGTAATAACCGGAGTCTGGATACCCAACGAAACTGACCGGAGCCTGCTCGCTCAACGTAATAACCGAAGTCTGGATACCTAACAAAACTGACCGGAGCCTGAACGTTCAACATAAAAACCTGAGTCTGGATACCCAACAAAACTGACTGGAGCTTGAACGATCAACTTAATAACCGGAGTCTGGATACCCAACGAAACTGACCGGAGCCTGGACGCTCAACGTAATAACCGGAGTCTGGAAACCCAACAAAATTGACCGGAACCTGAACGTTCGACGTAATAACCGGAATCTGGATACTCAACGAAACTAACCGGAGCCTGAACGCTCAACGTAATAACCGGAGTCTGGATACTCAACGAAACTGACTGGAGCCTGAACAATCAACGTAATAATCAGAGTCTTGATACTCAACGAAAAAGACCGGAGCCTGAACGCTCAACGTAATAACCGGAGTCTGGATACCCAACGAAACTGACCGGAGCCTGAACGCTCAACATAATAACCGGAGTCTGGATACTCAACGAAACGGACTGGAGCCTGAACAATCAACGTAATAACTGGAGTCTGGATACAGAATGAAACTGACCGGAGCCTGAACGCTCAACGTAATAACCGGAGTCTGGATACCCAAAGAAACTGACCAGAGCCTGAACGCTCAACGTAATAACCGGAATCTCGATACAGAACGAAACTAACCGGAGCCTGAACGCTCAACGTAATAATCGGAGTCTTTATATTCAACGAAACTGACCGGAGCCTGAACGCTCAACGTAATAACCGGAGTCTGGATACCCAACGAAACTGACCGGAGCCTGAACGCTCAACGTAATAACCGGAGTCTGGATACCCAAAGAAATTGATCGGAGCCTAAACGCTCAACGTAATAACAGGAGTCTGGATACCCAACAAAATTGACCAGTTCCTGAACGCTCAACGTAATAACCGGAATCTGGATACTCAACGAAACTCACCGGAGCCTGAACGCTCAACGTAATAATCGGAGTCTGGATACTCAACAAAACTGACTGGAGCCTGAACAATCAACGTAATAACTGGAGTCTGGATACAAAACGAAACTGACCGGAGCCTGAACGCTCAACGTAATAACCGGAGTCTGGATACCCAATGAAACTGACCGGAGCCTGAACGCTCAACGTAATAACCGGAATCTCGATACCGAACGAAACTAACCGGAGCCTGAATGCTCAACGTAATAATCGGAGTCTTGATACTCAACGAAACTGACCGGAGCTTGAACGCTCAACGTAATAACCGGAGTCTGGATACCCAACGAAACTGACCGGAGCCTGAACGCTCAATGTAATAACCGGAGTCTGGATACCCAACGAAACTGACCGGAGCCTGCTCGCTCAACGTAATAACCGAAGTCTGGATACCTAACAAAACTGACCGGAGCCTGAACGTTCAACGTAAAAACCGGAGTCTGGATACCCGACAAAACTGACCGGAGCTTGAACGATCAACTTAATAACCGGAGTCTGGATACCCAACGAAACTGACCGGAGCCTGGACGCTCAACGTAATAACCGGAGTCTGGAAACCCAACAAAATTGACCGGAACCTGAACGTTCGACGTAATAACCGAAATCAGGATACTCAACGAAACTAACCGGAGCCTGAACGCTCAACGTAATAACCGGAGTCTGGATACTCAACGAAACTGACTGGAGCCTGAACAATCAACGTAATAACTGGAGTCTGGATACAAAACGAAACTGACTGGAGCCTTAACGCTCAACGTAATAACCGGAGTTTGGATACCCAATGAAACTGACTGGAGTGAACGCTCAACGTAATAACCGGAATCTTGATACCGAACGAAACTAACCGGAGCCTGAACGCTCAACGTAATAATCGGAGTCTTGATACTCAACGAAACTGACCGGAGCCTGAATGCTCAACGTAATAACCGGAGTCCAGATACCCAACGAAACTGACCGGAGCCTGAACGCTCAATGTAATAACCGGAGTCTGGATACCCAACGAAACTGACCGGAGCCTGCTCGCTCAACGTAATAACCAAAGTCTGGATACCTAACAAAACTGACCGGAGCCTGAACGTTCAACGTAAAAACCGGAGTCTGGATACCCAACATAACTGAGCGGAGCCTGAACGATCAACTTAATAACCGGAGTATGGATACCCAACAAAACTGACCGGAGCCTGAACGCTCAACGTAATAACCGGAGTCTGGATACCCAACAAAATTGACCGGAACCTGAACGCTCAACGTAATAACCGGAATCTGGATACTCAACGAAACTAACCGGAGCCTGAACGCTCAACTTAATAACCGGAGTCTGGATACTCAACGAAACTGACTGGAGCCTGAATAATCAACGTAATAACTAGAGTCTGGATACAAAACAAAACTGACCGGAGCCTGAACGTTCAACGTAATAACCGGAGTCTGGATACCCAATGAAACTGATCGGAGCCTGAACGCTCAGCGTAATAACCGGAATCTCGATACCGAACGAAACTAACCGGAGCCTGAACGCTCAACGTAATAATCGGAGTCTTGATACTCAACGAAACTGACCGGAGCCTGAACGCTCAACGTAATAACCGGAGTCTGGATACCCAACGAAACTGACCGGAGCCTGAACGCTCAACGTAATAACCGGAGTCTGGATACCCAACGAAACTGACCGGAGCCTGCTCGCTCAACGTAATAACCGAAGTCTGGATACCTAACAAAACTGACCGGAGCCTGAACGTTCAACATAAAAACCTGAGTCTGGATACCCAACAAAACTGACCGGAGCTTGAACGATCAACTTAATAACCGGAGTCTGGATACCCAACGAAACTGACCGGAGCCTGGACGCTCAACGTAATAACCGGAGTCTGGAAACCCAACAAAATTGACCGGAACCTGAACGTTCGACGTAATAACCGGAATCTGGATACTCAACGAAACTAACCGGAGCCTGAACGCTCAACGTAATAACCGGAGTCTGGATACTCAACGAAACTGACTGGAGCCTGAACAATCAACGTAATAATCAGAGTCTTGATACTCAACGAAAAAGACCGGAGCCTGAACGCTCAACGTAATAACCGGAGTCTGGATACCCAACGAAACTGACCGGAGCCTGAACGCTCAACATAATAACCGGAGTCTGGATACTCAACGAAACGGACTGGAGCCTGAACATTCAACGTAATAACTGGAGTCTGGATACAAAACGAAACTGACCGGAGCCTGAACGCTCAACGTAATAACCGGAGTCCGGATACCCAAAGAAACTGACCAGAGCCTGAACGCTCAACGTAATAACCGGAATCTCGATACAGAACGAAACTAACCGGAGCCTGAATGCTCAACGTAATAATCGGAGTCTTTATATTCAACGAAACTGACCGGAGCCTGAACGCTCAACGTAATAACCGGAGTCTGGATACCCAACGAAACTGACTGGAGCCTGAACGCTCAACGTAATAACCGGAGTCTGGATACCCAAAGAAATTGATCGGAGCCTAAACGCTCAACGTAATAACAGGAGTCTGGATACCCAACAAAATTGACCAGTTCCTGAACGCTCAACGTAATAACCGGAATCGGGATACTCAACGAAACTCACCGGAGCCTGAACGCTCAACGTAATAATCGGAGTCTGGATACTCAACAAAACTGACTGGAGCCTGAACAATCAACGTAATAACTGGAGTCTGGATACAAAACGAAACTGACCGGAGCCTGAACGCTCAACGTAATAACCGGAGTCTGGATACCCAATGAAACTGACCGGAGCCTGAACGCTCAACGTAATAACCGGAATCTCGATACCGAACGAAACTAACCGGAGCCTGAATGCTCAACGTAATAATCGGAGTCTTGATACTCAACGAAACTGACCGGAGCTTGAACGCTCAACGTAATAACCGGAGTCTGGATACCCAACGAAACTGACCGGAGCCTGCTCGCTCAACGTAATAACCGAAGTCTGGATACCTAACAAAACTGACCGGAGCCTGAACGTTCAACGTAAAAACCGGAGTCTGGATACCCGACAAAACTGACCGGAGCTTGAACGATCAACTTAATAACCGGAGTCTGGATACCCAACGAAACTGACCGGAGCCTGGACGCTCAACGTAATAACCGGAGTCTGGAAACCCAACAAAATTGACCGGAACCTGAACGTTCGACGTAATAACCGGAATCTGGATACTCAACGAAACTAACCGGAGCCTGAACGCTCAACGTAATAACCGGAGTCTGGATACTCAACGAAACTGACTGGAGCCTGAACAATCAACGTAATAACTGGAGTCTGGATACAAAACGAAACTGACTGGAGCCTTAACGCTCAACGTAATAACCGGAGTTTGGATACCCAATGAAACTGACTGGAGTGAACGCTCAACGTAATAACCGGAATCTTGATACCGAACGAAACTAACCGGAGCCTGAACGCTCAACGTAATAATCGGAGTCTTGATACTCAACGAAACTGACCGGAGCCTGAATGCTCAACGTAATAACCGGAGTCCAGATACCCAACGAAACTGACCGGAGCCTGAACGCTCAATGTAATAACCGGAGTCTGGATACCCAACGAAACTGACCGGAGCCTGCTCGCTCAACGTAATAACCAAAGTCTGGATACCTAACAAAACTGACCGGAGCCTGAACGTTCAACGTAAAAACCGGAGTCTGGATACCCAACATAACTGAGCGGAGCCTGAACGATCAACTTAATAACCGGAGTATGGATACCCAACAAAACTGACCGGAGCCTGAACGCTCAACGTAATAACCGGAGTCTGGATACCCAACAAAATTGACCGGAACCTGAACGCTCAACGTAATAACCGGAATCTGGATACTCAACGAAACTAACCGGAGCCTGAACGCTCAACTTAATAACCGGAGTCTGGATACTCAACGAAACTGACTGGAGCCTGAATAATCAACGTAATAACTAGAGTCTGGATACAAAACAAAACTGACCGGAGCCTGAACACTCAACGTAATAACCGGAGTCTGGATACCCAATGAAACTGATCGGAGCCTGAACGCTCAACGTAATAACCGGAATCTCGATACCGAACGAAACTAACCGGAGCCTGAACGCTCAACGTAATAATCGGAGTCTTGATACTCAACGAAACTGACCGGAGCCTGAACGCTTAACATAATAACCGGAGTCTGGATACCCAACGAAACTGACCGGAGCCTGAACGCTCAACGTAATAACCGGAGTCTGGATACCCAACGAAACTGACCGGAGCCTGAACGTTCAACGTAATAACAGGAGTCTGGATACCCAACAAAATCGACCGGAGCCTGAACGCTCAACGTAGTAACCGGAATCTGGATACTCAACGAAACTAACTGGAGCCTGAACGCTCAACGTAATAACCGGAGTCTGGATACTCAACAAAACTGACTGGAGCCTGAACAATCAACGTAATAACTGGAGTCTAGATACAAAACGAAACAGACCGGAGCCTGAACGCTCAACGTAATAACCGGAGTCTAGATACCCAATGAAACTGACCGGAGCCTGAACGCTCAACGTAATAACCGGAGTCTAGATACCCAACGAAACTAACCAGAGCCTGAACATTCAACGTAATAATCGGAGTCTTGATACTCAACGAAACTGACCGGTGCCTGAACGCTCAACGTAATAACCGGAGTCTGGATACCCAACGAAACTGACCGGAGCTTGAACGCTCAACGTAATAACCGGAGTCTGGATACCCAACGAAACTGACCAAAGCCTGCTCGCTCAACGTAATAACCGAAGTCTGGATACCTAACATAACTGACTGGAGCCTGAACGTTCAACGTAAAAACCGGAGTCTGGATACCCAACAAAACTGACCGGAGCCTGAACGATCAACTTAATAACAGGAGTCTGGATACCCAACGAAACTGACCGGAGCCTGAACGCTCAACGTAATAACTGGAGTCTGGATACCCAACAAAATTGACCAGAACCTGAACGCTCAACGTAATAACCGGAATCTGGATACTCAACGAAACTAACCGGAGCCTGAACGCTCAACATAATAACCGGAGTCTGGATACTCAACGAAACGAACTGGAGCCTGAACAATCAACTTAATAACTGGAGTCTGGATACAAAACGAAACTGACCGGAGCCTGAACGCTCAACGTAATAACCGGAGTCTGGATACCCAATGAAACTGACCAGAGCCTGAACGCTCAACGTAATAACCGGAGTCTGGATACCCAACAAAACTGACCGGAGCCTGAACGCTTAACGTAATAACCGAAGTCTGGATACCAAAAAAAACTGACCGGAGCCTAAACGCTCAACGTAATAACCGGAGTCTGGAGACCCAATGAATCTGACCGGATCCTGAACGCCTAATGTAATAACCAGAGTCTGGATACGCAACGAAACTGACCGGAGCCTGAACGATCAACGTAATAACCGGAGTCTAGATACCCAACGAAACTGACCGGAGCCTGAACGCTCAACGTAATAACCGGAGTCTGGATACCCAACGAAACTGATCGGAGCCTAAACACTAAACGTAATAACAGGAGTCAGGATACCCAACAAAATTGACCGGAGCCTGAACGCTCAACGTAATAACCCGAATCTGGATACTCAACGAAACTAACCGGAGCCTGAACGCTCAACGTAATAACCGGAGTCTGGATACAAAACGAAACTGACCGGAGCCTGAACGCTCAACGTAATAACCGGAGTCTGAATACCCAACGAAACTGATCGGAGCCTAAACGCTCAACGTAATAACAGGAGTCAGGATACCCAACAAAATTGACCGGAGCCTGAACGCTCAACGTAATAACCCGAATCTGGATACTCAACGAAACTAACCGGAGCCTGAACGCTCAACGTAATAACCGGAGTCTGGATACAAAACGAAACTGACCGGAGCCGGAACGCTCAACGTAATAACCGGAGTCTGGATACCCAATGAAACTGACCGGAGCCTGAACGCTCAACATAATAGCCGGAATCTGGATACCTAACAAAACTAACCGGAGCCTGATTTCTCAACGTAACAACCGGAGTCTTGATACTCAACGAAACTGACCGGAGCCGGAACGTTCAACGTAATAACTGGAGTCTGGATGCTCAACGAAAATGACCGGAGCCTGAACGCTCAAAATAATAACCGGAGTCTGGATACCCAACGAAACTGACCAGAGCCTGCCCGCTCAACGTAATAACCGGAGTCTGGATACCCAACAAAACTGGCCGGAGCCTGAACGTTCAACGTAAAAACAGGAGTCTGGATACCCAACAAAACTGACCGGAGCCTGAACGCTCAACGTAATAACCAGAGTCTGGATACCCAACGAAACTGACCGGAGCCTGAACGCTCAACGTAATAACCGAAGTATGGATACCCAACAAAACTGACCGGAGCCTGAACGTTCAACGTAAAAACCGGAGTCTGGATACCCAACAAAACTGACCGGAGCCTAAACGCTCAACGTAATTACCGGAGTCTGGATACCCAACGAAACTGACCGGAGCCTGAACGCTCAACGTAATAACCGAAGTTTGGATACCAAACAAAACTGACCGGAGCCTAAACGCTCAACGTAATAACCGGAGTCTGGAGACCCAATGAATCTGACCGGATCCTGAACGCCTAATGTAATAACCAGAGTCTGGATATGCAACGAAACTGACCGGAGCCTGAACGGTCAACGTAATAACCGGAGTCTAGATACCCAACGAAACTGACCGGAGCCTGAACGCCCAACGTAATAACCGGAGTCTGGATACCCAACGAAACTGATCGGAGCCTAAACACTCAACGTAATAACAGGAGTCAGGATACCCAACAAAATTGACCGGAGCCTGAACGCTCAACGTAATAACCCGAATCTGGATACTCAACGAAACTAACCGGAGCCTGAACGCTCAACGTAATAACCGGAGTCTGGATACAAAACGAAACTGACCGGAGCCTGAACGCTCAACGTAATAACCGGAGTCTGAATACCCAACGAAACTGATCGGAGCCTAAACGCTCAGCGTAATAACAGGAGTCAGGATACCCAACAAAATTGACCGGAGCCTGAACGCTCAATGTAATAACCCGAATCTGGATACTCAACGAAACTAACCGGAGCCTGAACGCTCAACGTAATAACCGGAGTATGGATACAAAACGAAACTGACCGGAGCCTGAACGCTCAACGTAATAACCGGAGTCTGGATACCCAATGAAACTGACCGGAGCCTGAACGCTCAGCGTAATAACCGGAATCTGGATACCTAACGAAACTAACCAGAGCCTGAACGCTCAACGTAATAACCGGAGTCTTGATACTCAACGAAACTGACCGGAGCCGGAACCCTCAACGTAATAACTAGAGTCTGGATGCTCAACGAAAATGACCGGAGCTTGAACGCTCAACATAATAACCGGAGTCTGGATACCCAACGAAACTGACCGGAGCCTGCTCGCTCAACGTAATAACCGGAGTCTGGATACCCAACAAAACAAACCGGAGCCTGAACGTTCAACGTAAAAACAGGAGTATGGATACCCAACAAAACTGACCGGAGCCTGAACGCTCAACGTAATAACCGGAGTCTGGATACCCAATGAAACTGACCGGAGCCTGAACGCTCAACGTAATAACCGAAGTCTGGATACCAAACAAAATTGACCGGAGCCTGAACGTTCAACGTAAAAACCGGAGTCTGGATACCCAACAAAACTGACCGGAGCCTGAACGCTCAACGTAATAACCGGAGTCTGGATACCCAACAAAACTGACAGGAGCCTGAACGCTCAACGTAATATCCGAAGTCTGGATACCAAACAAAACTGACCGGAGCCTGAACGCTCAACGTAATAACCGGAGTCTGGAGACCCAACGAATCTGACCGGATCCTGAACGCTCAACGTAATAACCGGAGTCTGGATACCCAACAAAACTGAACGGAGCCAGAACGCTCAACGTAATAACCGGAGTCTGGATACTCAACGAAACTGACCGGAGCCGGAACGCTCAACGTAATAACTGGAGTCTGGATGCTCAACGAAACTGACCGGAGCCTGAACGCTTAACGTAATAACCGGAGTCTAGATACCCAACAAAACTGCCGGAGCCTGAACGCCTAATGTAATAACCAGAGTCTGGATACGCAACGAAACTGACCGGAGCCTGAACGATCAACGTAATAACCGGAGTCTGGATACCCAACGAAACTGACCGGAGCCTGAACGCTCAACGTAATAACCGGAGTCTGGATACCCAACGAAACTGATCGGAGCCTAAACGCTCAACGTAATAAGAGGAGTCAGGATACCAAACAAAATTGACCGGAGCCTGAACGCTCAACGTAATAACCCGAATCTGGATACTCAACGAAACTAACCGGAGCCTGAACGCTCAACGTAATAACCGGAGTCTGGATACAAAACGAAACTGACCGGAGCCTGAACGCTCAACGTAATAACCGGAGTCTGGATACCCAATGAAATTGTCCGGAGCCTGAACGCTCAACGTAATAACCGGAATCTGGATACCTAACGAAACTGACCGGAGCCTGAATGCTCAACGTAATAACCGAAGTCTGGATACCAAACAAAACTGACCGGAGCCTGAACGCTCAACGTAATAACCGGAGTCTGGAGACCCAACGAAACTGACCGGAGCCTGAACGCTCAACGTAATAACCCGAATCTGGATACTCAACGAAACTAACCGGAGCCTGAGCGCTCAATGTAATAACCGGAATCTTGATACCCAACAAAACTGATCGGAGCCTGAACGTTCAACGTAAAAACTAGAATCTGAATACCCAACAAAACTGACCGGAGCCTGAACGCTCAACGTAATAACCGGAGTCTGGATACCCAACGAAACTGACCGGAGCCTGAACGGTCAACGTAATAACCGAAGTCTGGATACCAAATAAAACTAACCGGAGCCTGAACGCTCAACGTAATAACCGAAGTCTGGAGACCCAACGAATCTGACCGGATCCTGAACGCTCAACGTAATAACCGGAGTCTGGATACCCAACAAAACTGAACGGAGCCTGAACGCTCAACAATAACCGGAGTCTGGATACTCAAAGAAACTCACCGGAGCCGGAACGCTCAACGTAATAACTGGAGTCTGGATGCTCAACGAAAATGACCGGAGTCTGAACGCTCAACATAATAACCCGAGTCTGGATACCCAACAAAACTGATCGGAGCCTGCTCGCTCAACGTAAAAACCGGAGTCTGGAAACCCAACAAAACTGACCGGAGCCTGAACGCTCAACGTAAAAATCGGAGTCTGGAGACCCAATGAATCTGACCGGATCCTGAACGCCTAATGTAATAACCAGAGTCTGGATATGCAACGAAACTGACCGGAGCCTGAACGATCAACGTAATAACCGGAGTCTAGATACCCAACGAAACTGACCGGAGCCTGAACGCTCAACGTAATAACCGGAGTCTGGATACCCAACGAAACTGATCGGAGCCTAAACACTCAACGTAATAACAGGAGTCAGGATACCCAACAAAATTGACCGGAGCCTGAACGCTCAACGTAATAACCCGAATCTAGATACTCAACGAAACTAACCGGAGCCTGAACGCTCAACGTAATAACCGGAGTCTGGATACAAAACGAAACTGACCGGAGCCTGAACGCTCAACGTAATAACCGGAGTCTGAATACCCAACGAAACTGATCGGAGCCTAAACGCTCAGCGTAATAACAGGAGTCAGGATACCCAACAAAATTGACCGGAGCCTGAACGCTCAATGTAATAACCCGAATCTGGATACTCAACGAAACTAACCGGAGCCTGAACGCTCAACGTAATAACCGGAGTATGGATACAAAACGAAACTGACCGGAGCCTGAACGCTCAACGTAATAACCGGAGTCTGGATACCCAATGAAACTGACCGGAGCCTGAACGCTCAGCGTAATAACCGGAATCTGGATACCTAACGAAACTAACCAGAGCCTGAACGCTCAACGTAATAACCGGAGTCTTGATACTCAACGAAACTGACCGGAGCCGGAACGCTCAACGTAATAACTAGAGTCTGGATGCTCAACGAAAATGACCAGAGCTTGAACGCTCAACATAATAACCGGAGTCTGGATACCCAACGAAACTGACCGGAGCCTGCTCGCTCAACGTAATAACCGGAGTCTGGATACCCAACAAAACAAACCGGAGCCTGAACGTTCAACGTAAAAACAGGAGTATGGATACCCAACAAAACTGACCGGAGCCTGAACGCTCAACGTAATAACCGGAGTCTGGATACCCAATGAAACTGACCGGAGCCTGAACGCTCAACGTAATAACCGAAGTCTGGATACCAAACAAAATTGACCGGAGCCTGAACGTTCAACGTAAAAACCGGAGTCTGGATACCCAACAAAACTGACCGGAGCCTGAACGCTCAACGTAATAACCGGAGTCTGGATACCCAACAAAACTGACAGGAGCCTGAACGCTCAACGTAATAACCGAAGTCTGGATACCAAACAAAACTGACCGGAGCCTGAACGCTCAACGTAATAACCGGAGTCTGGAGACCCAACGAATCTGACCGGATCCTGAACGCTCAACGTAATAACCGGAGTCTGGATACCCATCAAAACTGAACGGAGCCAGAACGCTCAACGTAATAACCGGAGTCTGGATACTCAACGAAACTGACCGGAGCCGGAACGCTCAACGTAATAACTGGAGTCTGGATGCTCAACGAAACTGACCGGAGCCTGAACGCTTAACGTAATAACCGGAGTCTAGATACCCAACAAAACTGCCGGAGCCTGAACGCCTAATGTAATAACCAGAGTCTGGATACGCAACGAAACTGACCGGAGCCTGAACGATCAACGTAATAACCGGAGTCTGGATACCCAACGAAACTGACCGGAGCCTGAACGCTCAACGTAATAACCGGAGTCTGGATACCCAACGAAACTGATCGGAGCCTAAACGCTCAACGTAATAACAGGAGTCAGGATACCAAACAAAATTGACCGGAGCCTGAACGCTCAACGTAATAACCCGAATCTGGATACTCAACGAAACTAACCGGAGCCTGAACGCTCAACGTAATAACCGGAGTCTGGATACAAAACGAAACTGACCGGAGCCTGAACGCTCAACGTAATAACCGGAGTCTGGATACCCAATGAAATTGTCCGGAGCCTGAACGCTCAACGTAATAACCGGAATCTGGATACCTAACGAAACTGACCGGAGCCTGAATGCTCAACGTAATAACCGAAGTCTGGATACCAAACAAAACTGACCGGAGCCTGAACGCTCAACGTAATAACCGGAGTCTGGAGACCCAACGAAACTGACCGGAGCCTGAACGCTCAACGTAATAACCCGAATCTGGATACTCAACGAAACTAACCGGAGCCTGAGCGCTCAATGTAATAACCGGAATCTTGATACCCAACAAAACTGATCGGAGCCTGAACGTTCAACGTAAAAACTAGAATCTGAATACCCAACAAAACTGACCGGAGCCTGAACGCTCAACGTAATAACCGGAGTCTGGATACCCAACGAAACTGACCGGAGCCTGAACGGTCAACGTAATAACCGAAGTCTGGATACCAAATAAAACTAACCGGAGCCTGAACGCTCAACGTAATAACCGGAGTCTGGAGACCCAACGAATCTGACCGGATCCTGAACGCTCAACGTAATAACCGGAGTCTGGATACCCAACAAAACTGAACGGAGCCTGAACGCTCAACAATAACCGGAGTCTGGATACTCAAAGAAACTGACCGGAGCCGGAACGCTCAACGTAATAACTGGAGTCTGGATGCTCAACGAAAATGACCGGAGTCTGAACGCTCAACATAATAACCCGAGTCTGGATACCCAACAAAACTGATCGGAGCCTGCTCGCTCAACGTAAAAACCGGAGTCTGGATACCCAACAAAACTGACCGGAGCCTGAACGCTCAACGTAAAAATCGGAGTCTGGAGACCCAATGAATCTGACCGGATCCTGAACGCCTAATGTAATAACCAGAGTCTGGATATGCAACGAAACTGACCGGAGCCTGAACGATCAACGTAATAACCGGAGTCTAGATACCCAACGAAACTGACCGGAGCCTGAACGCTCAACGTAATAACCGGAGTCTAGATACCCAACGAAACTGATCGGAGCCTAAACACTCAACGTAATAACAGGAGTCAGGATACCCAACAAAATTGACCGGAGCTTGAACGCTCAACGTAATAACCCGAATCTGGATACTCAACGAAACTAACCGGAGCCTGAACGCTCAACGTAATAACCGGAGTCTGGATACAAAACGAAACTGACCGGAGCCTGAACGTTCAACGTAATAACCGGAGTCTGAATACCCAACGAAACTGATCGGAGCCTAAACGCTCAGCGTAATAACAGGAGTCAGGATACCCAACAAAATTGACCGGAGCCTGAACGCTCAATGTGATAACCCGAATCTGGATACTCAACGAAACTAACCGGAGCCAGAACGCTCAACGTAATAACCGGAGTATGGATACAAAACGAAACTGACCGGAGCCTGAACGCTCAACGTAATAACCGGAGTCTGGATACCCAATGAAACTGACCGGAGCCTGAACGCTCAGTGTAATAACCGGAATCTGGATACCTAACGAAACTAACCAGAGCCTGAACGCTCAACGTAATAACCGGAGTCTTGATACTCAACGAAACTGACCGGAGCCGGAACGCTCAACGTAATAACTAGAGTCTGGATGCTCAACGAAAATGACCGGAGCTTGAACGCTCAACATAATAACCGGAGTCTGGATACCCAACGAAACTGACCGGAGCCTGCTCGCTCAACGTAATAACCAGAGTCTGGATACCCAACAGAACAGACCGGAGCCTGAACGTTCAACGTAAAAACAGGAGTATGGATACCCAACAAAACTGACCGGAGCCTGAACGCTCAACGTAATAACCGGAGTCTGGATACCCAATGAAACTGACCGGAGCCTGAACGCTCAACGTAATAACCGAAGTCTGGATACCAAACAAAATTGACCGGAGCCTGAACGTTCAACGTAAAAACCGGAGTCTGGATACCCAACAAAACTGACCGGAGCCTGAACGCTCAACGTAATAACCGGAGTCTGGATACCCAACGAAACTGACCGGAGCCTGAACGCTCAACGTAATAACCGAAGTCTGGATACCAAACAAAACTGACCGGAGCCTGAACGCTCAACGTAATAACCGGAGTCTGGAGACCCAACGAATCTGACCGGATCCTGAACGCTCAACGTAATAACCGGAGTCTGGATACCCAACAAAACTGAACGGAGCCAGAACGCTCAACGTAATAACCGGAGTCTGGATACTCAACGAAACTGACCGGAGCCGGAACGCTCAACGTAATAACTGGAGTCTGGATGCTCAACGAAACTGACCGGAGCCTGAACGCTTAACGTAATAACCGGAGTCTAGATACCCAACAAAACTGCCGGAGCCTGAACGCCTAATGTAATAACCAGAGTCTGGATACGCAACGAAACTGACCGGAGCCTGAACGATCAACGTAATAACCGGAGTCTGGATACCCAACGAAACTGACCGGAGCCTGAACGCTCAACGTAATAACAGGAGTCAGGATACCAAACAAAATTGACCGGAGCCTGAACGCTCAACGTAATAACCCGAATCTGGATACTCAACGAAACTAACCGGAGCCTGAACGCTCAACGTAATAACCGGAGTCTGGATACAAAACGAAACTGACCGGAGCCTGAACGCTCAACGTAATAACCGGAGTCTGGATACCCAATGAAACTGTCCGGAGCCTGAACGCTCAACGTAATAACCGGAATCTGGATACCTAACGAAACTGACCGGAGCCTGAATGCTCAACGTAATAACCGAAGTCTGGATACCAAACAAAACTGACCGGAGCCTGAACGCTCAACGTAATAACCGGAGTCTGGAGACCCAACGAAACTGACCGGAGCCTGAACGCTCAACGTAATAACCCGAATCTGGATACTCAACGAAACTAACCGGAGCCTGAGCGCTCAATGTAATAACCGGAATCTTGATACCCAACAAAACTGATCGGAGCCTGAACGTTCAACGTAAAAACTAGAATCTGAATACCCAACAAAACTGACCGGAGCCTGAACGCTCAACGTAATAACCGGAGTCTGGATACCCAACGAAACTGACCGGAGCCTGAACGGTCAACGTAATAACCGAAGTCTGGATACCAAATAAAACTAACCGGAGCCTGAACGCTCAACGTAATAACCGGAGTCTGGAGACCCAACGAATCTGACCGGATCCTGAACGCTCAACGTAATAAACGGAGTCTGGATACCCAACAAAACTGAACGGAGCCTGAACGCTCAACAATAACCGGAGTCTGGATACTCAAAGAAACTGACCGGAGCCGGAACGCTCAACGTAATAACTGGAGTCTGGATGCTCAACAAAAATGACCGGAGTCTGAACGCTCAACATAATAACCCGAGTCTGGATACCCAACAAAACTGATCGGAGCCTGCTCGCTCAACGTAAAAACCGGAGTCTGGATACCCAACAAAACTGACCGGAGCCTGAACGCTCAACGTAAAAATCGGAGTCTGGAGACCCAATGAATCTGACTGGATCCTGAACGCCTAATGTAATAACCAGAGTCTGGATATGCAACGAAACTGACCGGAGCCTGAACGATCAACGTAATAACCGGAGTCTAGATACCCAACGAAACTGACCGGAGCCTGAACGCTCAACGTAATAACCGGAGTCTGGATACCCAACGAAACTGATCGGAGCCTAAACACTCAACGTAATAACAGGAGTCAGGATACCCAACAAAATTGACCGGAGCCTGAACGCTCAACGTAATAACCCGAATCTGGATACTCAACGAAACTAACCGGAGCCTGAACGCTCAACGTAATAACCGGAGTCTGGATACAAAACGAAACTGACCGGAGCCTGAACGCTCAACGTAATAACCGGAGTCTGAATACCCAACGAAACTGATCGGAGCCTAAACGCTCAGCGTAATAACAGGAGTCAGGATACCCAACAAAATTGACCGGAGCCTGAACGCTCAATGTAATAACCCGAATCTGGATACTCAACGAAACTAACCGGAGCCAGAACGCTCAACGTAATAACCGGAGTATGGATACAAAACGAAACTGACCGGAGCCTGAACGCTCAACGTAATAACCGGAGTCTGGATACCCAATGAAACTGACCGGAGCCTGAACGCTCAGCGTAATAACCGGAATCTGGATACCTAACGAAACTAACCAGAGCCTGAACGCTCAACGTAATAACCGGAGTCTTGATACTCAACGAAACTGACCGGAGCCGGAACGCTCAACGTAATAACTAGAGTCTGGATGCTCAACGAAAATGACCGGAGCTTGAACGCTCAACATAATAACCGGAGTCTGGATACCCAACGAAACTGACCGGAGCCTGCTCGCTCAACGTAATAACCAGAGTCTGGATACCCAACAAAACAGACCGGAGCCTGAACGTTCAACGTAAAAACAGGAGTATGGATACCCAACAAAACTGACCGGAGCCTGAACGCTCAACGTAATAACCGGAGTCTGGATACCCAATGAAACTGACCGGAGCCTGAACGCTCAACGTAATAACCGAAGTCTGGATACCAAACAAAATTGACCGGAGCCTGAACGTTCAACGTAAAAACCGGAGTCTGGATACCCAACAAAACTGACCGGAGCCTGAACGCTCAACGTAATAACCGGAGTCTGGATACCCAACGAAACTGACCGGAGCCTGAACGCTCAACGTAATAACCGAAGTCTGGATACCAAACAAAACTGACCGGAGCCTGAACGCTCAACGTAATAACCGGAGTCTGGAGACCCAACGAATCTGACCGGATCCTGAACGCTCAACGTAATAACCGGAGTCTGGATACCCAACAAAACTGAACGGAGCCAGAACGCTCAACGTAATAACCGGAGTCTGGATACTCAACGAAACTGACCGGAGCCGGAACGCTCAACGTAATAACTGGAGTCTGGATGCTCAACGAAACTGACCGGAGCCTGAACGCTTAACGTAATAACCGGAGTCTAGATACCCAACAAAACTGCCGGAGCCTGAACGCCTAATGTAATAACCAGAGTCTGGATACGCAACGAAACTGACCGGAGCCTGAACGATCAACGTAATAACCGGAGTCTGGATACCCAACGAAACTGACCGGAGCCTGAACGCTCAACGTAATAACAGGAGTCAGGATACCAAACAAAATTGACCGGAGCCTGAACGCTCAACGTAATAACCCGAATCTGGATACTCAACGAAACTAACCGGAGCCTGAACGCTCAACGTAATAACCGGAGTCTGGATACAAAACGAAACTGACCGGAGCCTGAACGCTCAACGTAATAACCGGAGTCTGGATACCCAATGAAACTGTCCGGAGCCTGAACGCTCAACGTAATAACCGGAATCTGGATACCTAACGAAACTGACCGGAGCCTGAATGCTCAACGTAATAACCGAAGTCTGGATACCAAACAAAACTGACCGGAGCCTGAACGCTCAACGTAATAACCGGAGTCTGGAGACCCAACGAAACTGACCGGAGCCTGAACGCTCAACGTAATAACCCGAATCTGGATACTCAACGAAACTAACCGGAGCCTGAGCGCTCAATGTAATAACCGGAGTCTTGATACCCAACAAAACTGATCGGAGCCTGAACGTTCAACGTAAAAACTAGAGTCTGAATACCCAACAAAACTGACCGGAGCCTGAACGCTCAACGTAATAACCGGAGTCTGGATACCCAACGAAACTGACCGGAGCCTGAACGCTCAACGTAATAACCGAAGTCTGGATACCAAATAAAACTGACCGGAGCCTGAACGCTCAACGTAATAACCGGAGTCTGGAGACCCAACGAATCTGACCGGATCCTGAACGCTCAACGTAATAACCGGAGTCTGGATACCCAACAAAACTGAACGGAGCCTGAACGCTCAACAATAACCGGAGTCTGGATACTCAACGAAACTGACCGGAGCCGGAACGCTCAACGTAATAACTGGAGTCTGGATGCTCAACGAAAATGACCGGAGTCTGAACGCTCAACATAATAACCCGAGTCTGGATACCCAACAAAACTGACCGGAGCCTGCTCGCTCAACGTAAAAACCGGAGTCTGGATACCCAACAAAACTGACCGGAGCCTGAACGCTCAACGTAAAAATCGGAGTCTGGATACCCAACAAAACTGACCGGAGCCTGAACGATCAACGTAATAACCGGACTCTGGATACCCAACGAAACCGACCGGAGCCTGAACGCTAAACGTAATAACCGGATTATGGATAACCAACGAAACTGATCGGAGCCTGAACGTTCAACGTAAAAACCGGAGTCTGGATACCCAACAAAACTGACCGGAGCCTGAACGCTCAACGTAATAACCGGAGTCTGGATACCCAACGAAACTGACCGGAGCCTGAACGCTCAACGTAATAACCGGAGTCTGGATACCCAACGAAACTGATCGGAGCCTAAACACTCAACGTAATAACAGGAGTCAGGATACCCAACAAAATTGACCGGAGCCTGAACGCTCAACGTAATAACTCGAATCTGGATGCTCAACGAAACTAACCGGAGCCTGAACGCTCAACGTAATAACCGTAGTCTGGATACAAAACGAAACTGACCGGAGCCTGAACGCTCAACGTAATAGCCGGAGTCTGAATACCCAACGAAACTGATCGGAGCCTAAACGCTCAACGTAATAACAGGAGTCAGGATACCCAACAAAATTGACCGGAGCCTGAACGCTCAATGTAATAACCCGAATCTGGATACTCAACGAAACTAACCGGAGCCTGAACGCTCAACGTAATAACCGGAGTATGGATACAAAACGAAACTGACCGGAGCCTGAACGCTCAACGTAATAACCGGAGTCTGGATACCCAATGAAACTGACCGGAGCCTGAACGCTCAGCGTAATAACCGGAATCTGGATACCTAACGAAACTAACCGGAGCCTGAACGCTCAACGTAATAACCGGAGTCTTGATACTCAACGAAACTGACCGGAGCCGGAACGTTCAACGTAATAACTAGAGTCTGGATGCTCAACGAAAATGACCGGAGCTTGAATGCTCAACATAATAACCGGAGTCTGGATACCCAACGAAACTGACCGGAGCCTGCTCGCTCAACGTAATAACCGGAGTCTGGATACCCAACAAAACAGACCGGAGCCTGAACGTTACACATAAAAACAGGAGTCTGGATACCCAACAAAACTGACCGGAGCCTGAACGCTCAACGTAATAACCGGAGTCTGGATACCCAACGAAACTGACCGGAGCCTGAACGCTCAACGTAATAACCGAAGTCTGGATACCCAACAAAATTGACCGGAGCCTGAACGTTCAACGTAAAAACCGGAGTCTGGATACCCAACAAAACTGACCGGAGCCTGAACGCTCAACGTAATAACCGGAGTCTGGATACCCAACGAAACTGACAGGAGCCTGAACGCTCAACGTAATAACCGAAGTCTGGATACCAAACAAAACTGACCGGAGCCTGAACGCTCAACGTAATAACCGGAGTCTAGAGACCCAACGAATCTGACCGGATCCTGAATGCTCAACGTAATAACCGGAGTCTGGATACCCAACAAAACTGAACGGAGCCGGAACGCTCAACGTAATAACCGGAGTCTGGATACTCAACGAAACTGACTGAAGCCGGAACGCTCAACGTAATAACTGGAGTCTGGATGCTCAACGAAACTGACCGGAGCCTGAACGCTTAACGTAATAACCGGAGTCTAGATACCCAACAAAACTGCCGGAGCCTGAACGCCTAATGTAATAACCAGAGTCTGGATACGCAACGAAATTGACCGGAACCTGAACGATCAACGTAATAACCGGAGTCTGGATACCCAACGAAACTGACCGGAGCCTGAACGCTCAACGTAATAACCGGAGTCTGGATACCCAACAAAACTGATCGGAGCCTAAACGCTCAACGTAATAACAGGAGTCAGGATACCAAACAAAATTGACCGGAGCCTGAACGCTCAACGTAATAACCTGAATCTGGATACTCAACGAAACTAACCGGAGCCTGAACGCTCAACGTAATAACTGGAGTCTGGATACAAAACGAAACTGACCGGAGCCTGAACGCTCAACGTAATAACCGGAGTCTGGATACCCAATGAAACTGTCCGGAGCCTGAACGCTCAACGTAATAACCGGAATCTGGATACCTAACGAAACTGACCGGAGCCTGAACGCTCAATGTAATAACCGAAGTCTGGATACCAAACAAAACTGACCGGAGCCTGAACGCTCAACGTAATAACCGGAGTCTGGAGACCCAACGAAACTGACCGGAGCCTGAACGCTCAACGTAATAACCCGAATCTGGATACTCAACGAATCTAACCGGAGCCTGAACGCTCAATGTAATAACCGGAGTCTTGATACCCAACAAAACTGATCGGAGCCTGAACGTTCAACGTAAAAACCAGAGTCTGAATACCCAACAAAACTGACCGGAGCCTGAACGCTCAACGTAATAACCGGAGTCTGGATACCCAACGAAACTGACCGGAGCCTGAACGCTCAACGTAATAACCGAAGTCTGGATACCAAATAAAACTGATCGGAGCCTGAACGCTCAACGTAATAACCGGAGTCTGGAGACCCAACGAATCTGACCGGATCCTGAACGCTCAACGTAATAACCGGAGTCAGGATACCCAACAAAACTGAACGGAGCCTGAACGCTCAACAATAACCGGAGTCTAGATACCCAACAAAACTGAACGGAGCCTGAATGCCTAATGTAATAACCAGAGTCTGGATACGCAACGAAACTGACCGGAGCCTGAACGATCAACGTAATAACCGGAGTCTGGATACCCAACGAAACTGACCGGAGCCTGAACGCTCAACGTAATAACCGGAGTCTGGATACCCAATGAAACTGATCGGAGCCTAAACGCTCAACGTAATAACAGGAGCCAAGATACCCAACAAAATTGACCGGAGCCTGAACGCTCAACGTAATAACCGGAATCTGTATACTCAACGAAACTAACCGGAGCCTGAACGCTCAACGTAATAACCGGAGTCTGGATACTCAACGAAACTGACTGGAGCTTGAACAATCAACGTAATAACTGGAGTCTGGATACAAAATGAAACTGACAGGAGTCTGAACGCTGAACGTAATAACCGGAGTCTGGATACCCAATGAAACTGACCGGAGCCTGAACGCTCAATGTAATAACCGGAATCTCGATACCCAACGAAACTAACCGGAGCCTGAACGCTCAACGTAATAACCGGAGTCTTGATACTCAACGAAACTGACCAGAGCCTGAACGCTCAACGTAATAACCGGAGTCTGGATACCCAACGAAACTGACCGGAGCCTGAACGCTCAACGTAATAACCGGAGTCTGGATACTCAACGAAACTGACTGGAGCCTGAACAATCAACGTAATAACTGGAGTCTGATACCCAACAAAACTGACCGGAGCCTGAACGCTCAATGTAATAACCGAGGTCTGGATACCCAACAAAACTGACCGGAGCCTGAACGCTCAACGTAATAACCAGAGTCTGGATACCCAACGAAACTGACCGGAGCCTGCTCGTTCAACGTAATAACCGGAGTCTGGATACCCAACAAAACAGACCGGAGCCTGAACGTTCAACGTAAAAACAGGAGTCTGGATACCCAACAAAACTGATCGGAGCCTGAACGCTCAACGTAATAACCGGAGTCTGGATACCCAACGAAACTAACCGGAGCCTGAACGCTTAACGTAATAACCGAAGTCTGGATACCCGACAAAATTGACCGGAGCCTGAACGTTCAACGAAAAAACCGGAGTCTGGATACCCAACAAAACTGACCGGAGCCTGAACGCTCAACGTAATAACCGGAGTCTGGATACCCAACGAAACTGACCGGAGCCTGAACGCTCAACGTAATAACCGAAGTCTGGATACCAAACAAAACTGACCGGAGCCTGAACGCTCAACGTAGTAACCGGAGTCTGGAGACCCAACGAATCTGACCGGATCCTGAACGCTCAACGTAATAACCGGAGTTTGGATACCCAACAAAACTGAACAGAGCCGGAACGCTCAACGTAATAACCAGAGTCTGGATACTCAACGAAACTGACCGGAGCCGGAACGCTCAACGTAATAACTGGAGTCTAGATGCTCAACGAAACTGACCGGAGCCTGAACGCTTAACGTAATAACCAGACTCTAGATACCCAACAAAACTGCCGGAGCCTGAACGCCTAATGTAATAACCCGAGTCTGGATACGCAACGAAACTGACCGGAGCCTGAACGATCAACGTAATAACCGGAGTCTGGATACCCAACGAAATTGACCGGAGCCTGAACGCTCAACGTAATAACCGGAGTCTGGATACCCAACGAAACTTATCGGAGCCTAAACGCTCAACGTAATAACAGGAGTCAGGATACCAAACAAAATTGACCGGAGCCTGAACGCTCAACGTAATAACCCGAATCTGGATACTCAACGAAACTAACCGGAGCCTGAACGCTCAACGTAATAACCGGAGTCTGGATACCCAACGAAACTGATCGGAGCCTGAACGCTCAACGAAATAACAGGAGTCAGGATACCCAACAAAATTGACCGGAGCCTGAACCCTCAACGTAATAACCCGAATCTGGATACTCAACGAAACTAACCAGAGCCTGAACGCTCAACGTAATAACCGGATTCTGGATACAAAACGAAACTGACCGGAGCCTGAACGCTCAACGTAATAACCGGAGTCTGGATACCCAATGAAACTGACTGGAGCCTGAACGCTCAACGTAATAACCGGAATCTGGATACCTAACGAAACTAACCGGAGCCTGAACGCTCAATGTAATAACCGGAGTCTTGATACCCAACAAAACTGACCGGAGCCTGAACGTTCAACGTAAAAACCGGAGTCTGGATACCCAACAAAACTGACCGGAGCCTGAACGCTCAACGTAATAACCGGAGTCTGGATACCCATAGAAACTGACCGGAGCCTGAACGCTCAACGTAATAACCGAAGTCTGGATACCTAACAAAACTGACTGGAGCCTGAACGCTCAACGTAATAACCGGAGTCTGGAGACCCAACGAATCTGACCGGATCCTGAACGCTCAACGTAATAACCGGAGTCTGAATACCCAACAAAACTGAACGGAGCCTGAACGCTCAACAATAACCGGAGTCTGGATACTCAACGAAACTGACCGGAGCCGGAATGCTCAACGTAATAACTGGAGTCTGGGTGCTCAACGAAAATGACCGGAGTCTGAACGCTCAACATAATAACCGGAGTCTGGATACCCAACGAAACTGACCGGAGCCTGCTCGCTCAACGTAATAACCGGAGTCTGGATACCCAACAAAACTGACCGGAGCCTGAACATTCAACGTAAAAATCGGAGTCTGGATACCCAACAAAACTGACCGGAGCCTGAACGCTCAACGTAATAACTGGAGTCTGGATGCCCAACGAATTTGACTGGAGCCTGAACGCTCAACGTAATAACCGAAGTCTGGATACCCAACAAAATTGACCGGAGCCTGAACGTTCAACGTAAAAACCGGAGTCTGGATACCCAACAAAACTGAACGGAGCCGGAACGCTCAACGTAATAACCGGAGTCTGGATACTCAACGAAACTGACCGAAGCCGGAACGCTCAACGTAATAACTGGAGTCTGGATGCTCAACGAAACTGACCGGAGCCTGAACGCTTAACGTAATAACCGGAGTCTAGATACCCAACAAAACTGCCGGAGCCTGAACGCCTAATGTAATAACCAGAGTCTGGATACGCAACGAAACTGACCGGAACCTGAACGATCAACGTAATAACCGGAGTCTGGATACCCAACGAAACTGACCGGAGCCTGAACGCTCAACGTAATAACCGGAGTCTGGATACCCAACAAAACTGATCGGAGCCTAAACGCTCAACGTAATAACAGGAGTCAGGATACCAAACAAAATTGACCGGAGCCTGAACGCTCAACGTAATAACCTGAATCTGGATACTCAACGAAACTAACCGGAGCCTGAACGCTCAACGTAATAACTGGAGTCTGGATACAAAACGAAACTGACCGGAGCCTGAACGCTCAACGTAATAACTGGAGTCTGGATACCCAATGAAACTGTCCGGAGCCTGAACGCTCAACGTAATAACCGGAATCTTGATACCTAACGAAACTGACCGGAGCCTGAACGCTCAATGTAATAACCGAAGTCTGGATACCAAACAAAACTGACCGGAGCCTGAACGCTCAACGTAATAACCGGAGTCTGGAGACCCAACGAAACTGACCGGAGCCTGAACGCTCAACGTAATAACCCGAATCTGGATACTCAACGAATCTAACCGGAGCCTGAACGCTCAATGTAATAACCGGAGTCTTGATACCCAACAAAACTGATCGGAGCCTGAACGTTCAACGTAAAAACCAGAGTCTGAATACCCAACAAAACTGACCGGAGCCTGAACGCTCAACGTAATAACCGGAGTCTGGATACCCAACGAAACTGACCGGAGCCTGAACGCTCAACGTAATAACCGAAGTCTGGATACCAAATAAAACTGACCGGAGCCTGAACGCTCAACGTAATAACCGGAGTCTGGAGACCCAACGAATCTGACCGGATCCTGAACGCTCAACGTAATAACCGGAGTCAGGATACCCAACAAAACTGAACGGAGCCTGAACGCTCAACAATAACCGGAGTCTAGATACCCAACAAAACTGAACGGAGCCTGAATGCCTAATGTAATAACCAGAGTCTGGATACGCAACGAAACTGACCGGAGCCTGAACGATCAACGTAATAACCGGAGTCTGGATACCCAACGAAACTGACCGGAGCCTGAACGCTCAACGTAATAACCGGAGTCTGGATACCCAATGAAACTGATCGGAGCCTAAACGCTCAACGTAATAACAGGAGCCAAGATACCCAACAAAATTGACCGGAGCCTGAACGCTCAACGTAATAACCGGAATCTGGATACTCAACGAAACTAACCGGAGCCTGAACGCTCAACGTAATAACCGGAGTCTGGATACTCAACGAAACTGACTGGAGCTTGAACAATCAACGTAATAACTGGAGTCTGGATACAAAATGAAACTGACCGGAGTCTGAACGCTGAACGTAATAACCGGAGTCTGGATACCCAATGAAACTGACCGGAGCCTGAACGCTCAATGTAATAACCGGAATCTCGATACCCAACGAAACTAACCGGAGCCTGAACGCTCAACGTAATAACCGGAGTCTTGATACTCAACGAAACTGACCGGAGCCTGAACGCTCAACGTAATAACCGGAGTCTGGATACCCAACGAAACTGACCGGAGCCTGAACGCTCAACGTAATAACTGGAGTCTGGATACTCAACGAAACTGACTGGAGCCTGAACAATCAACGTAATAACTGGAGTCTGATACCCAACAAAACTGACCGGAGCCTGAACGTTCAACGTAAAAACCGGAGTCTGGATACCCAACGAAGCTGACCGGAGCCTGAACGCTCAATGTAATAACCGAGGTCTGGATACCCAACAAAACTGACCGGAGCCTGAACGCTCAACGTAATAACCAGAGTCTGGATACCCAACGAAACTGACCGGAGCCTGCTCGTTCAACGTAATAACCGGAGTCTGGATACCCAACAAAACAGACCGGAGCCTGAACGTTCAACGTAAAAACAGGAGTCTGGATACCCAACAAAACTGATCGGAGCCGTAACGCTCAACGTAATAACCGGAGTCTGGATACCCAACGAAACTAACCAGAGCCTGAACGCTTAACGTAATAACCGAAGTCTGGATACCCAACAAAATTGACCGGAGCCTGAACGTTCAACGAAAAAACCGGAGTCTGGATACCCAACAAAACTGACCGGAGCCTGAACGCTCAACGTAATAACCGGAGTCTGGATACCCAACGAAACTGACCGGAGCCTGAACGCTCAACGTAATAACCGAAGTCTGGATACCAAACAAAACTGACCGGAGCCTGAACGCTCAACGTAGTAACCGGAGTCTGGAGACCCAACGAATCTGACCGGATCCTGAACGCTCAACGTAATAACCGGAGTTTGGATACCCAACAAAACTGAACAGAGCCGGAACGCTCAACGTAATAACCAGAGTCTGGATACTCAACGAAACTGACCGGAGCCGGAACGCTCAACGTAATAACTGGAGTCTAGATGCTCAACGAAACTGACCGGAGCCTGAACGCTTAACGTAATAACCAGACTCTAGATACCCAACAAAACTGCCGGAGCCTGAACGCCTAATGTAATAACCCGAGTCTGGATACGCAACGAAACTGACCGGAGCCTGAACGATCAACGTAATAACCGGAGTCTGGATACCCAACGAAACTGACCGGAGCCTGAACGCTCAACGTAATAACCGGAGTCTGGATACCCAACGAAACTTATCGGAGCCTAAACGCTCAACGTAATAACAGGAGTCAGGATACCAAACAAAATTGACCGGAGCCTGAACGCTCAACGTAATAACCCGAATCTGGATACTCAACGAAACTAACCGGAGCCTGAACGCTCAACGTAATAACCGGAGTCTGGATACCCAACGAAACTGATCGGAGCCTGAACGCTCAACGAAATAACAGGAGTCAGGATACCCAACAAAATTGACCGGAGCCTGAACCCTCAACGTAATAACCCGAATCTGGATACTCAACGAAACTAACCAGAGCCTGAACGCTCAACGTAATAACCGGATTCTGGATACAAAACGAAACTGACCGGAGCCTGAACGCTCAACGTAATAACCGGAGTCTGGATACCCAATGAAACTGACTGGAGCCTGAACGCTCAACGTAATAACCGGAATCTGGATACCTAACGAAACTAACCGGAGCCTGAACGCTCAATGTAATAACCGGAGTCTTGATACCCAACAAAACTGACCGGAGCCTGAACGTTCAACGTAAAAACCGGAGTCTGGATACCCAACAAAACTGACCGGAGCCTGAACGCTCAACGTAATAACCGGAGTCTGGATACCCATAGAAACTGACCGGAGCCTGAACGCTCAACGTAATAACCGAAGTCTGGATACCAAACAATACTGACCGGAGCCTGAACGCTCAACGTAATAACCGAAGTCTGGAGACCCAACGAATCTGACCGGATCCTGAACGCTCAACGTAATAACCGGAGTCTGGATACCCAACAAAACTGAATAGAGCCTGAACGCTCAACGTAATAACCGGAGTCTGGATACTCAACGAAACTGACCGGAGCCGGAACGCTCAATGTAATAACTGGAGTCTGGATGCTCAACGAAACTGACCGGAGCCTGAACGCTTAAGGTAATAACCGGAGTCTAGATACCCAACAAAACTGAACGGAGCCTGAACGCCTAATGTAATAACCAGAGTCTGGATACGCAACGAAACTGACCGGAGCCTGAACGATCAACGTAATAACCGGAGTCTGGATACCCAACGAAACTGACCGGAGCCTGAACGCTCAACGTAATAACCGGAGTCTGGATACCCAAAGAAACTGATCGGAGCCTAAACGCTCAACGTAATAACAGGAGTCAGGATACCCAACAAAATTGACCGGAGCCTGAACGCTCAACGTAATAACCGGAATCTGGATACTCAACAAAACTAACCGGAGCCTGAACGCTCGACGTAATAACCGGAGTCTGGATACTCAACGAAACTGACTGGAGCCTGAACAATCAACGTAATAACTGGAGTTTGGATACAAAATGAAACTGACCGGAGCCTGAACGCTGAACGTAATAACCAGAGTCTGGATACCCAATGAAACTGACCGGAGCCTGAACGCTCAATGTAATAACCGGAATCTCGATACCCAACGAAACTAACCGGAGCCTGAACGCTCAACGTAATAACCGGAGTCTTGATACTCAACGAAACTGACCGGAGCCTGAACGCTCAACGTAATAACCGGAGTCTGGATACCCAACGAAACTAACCGGAGCCTGAACGCTCAACGTAATAACCGGAGTCTGGATACTCAACGAAACTGACTGGAGCCTGAACAATCAACGTAATAACTGGAGTCTGATACCCAACAAAACTGACCGGAGCCTGAACGCTCAACGTAATAACCGGAGTTTGGATACCCAACAAAACTGAACGGAGCCTGAACGCTCAACAATAACCGGAGTCTGGATACTCAACGAAACTGACCGGAGCCGGAATGCTCAACGTAATAACTGGAGTCTGGGTGCTCAACGAAAATGACCGGAGTCTGAACGCTCAACATAATAACCGGAGTCTGGATACCCAACGAAACTGACCGGAGCCTGCTCGATCAACGTAATAACCGGAGTCTGGATACCCAACAAAACTGACCGGAGCCTGAACATTCAACGTAAAAATCGGAGTCTGGATACCCAACAAAACTGACCGGAGCCTGAACGCTCAACGTAATAACCGGAGTCTGGATGCCCAACGAATTTGACCGGAGCCTGAACGCTCAACGTAATAACCGAAGTCTGGATACCCAACAAAACTGACCGGAGCCTGAACGTTCAACGTAAAAACCGGAGTCTGGATACCCAACAAAACTGACCGGAGCCTGAACGCTCAACGTAATAACCGGAGTCTGGATACCCATAGAAACTGACCGGAGCCTGAACGCTCAACGTAATAACCGAAGTCTGGATACCAAACAATACTGACCGGAGCCTGAACGCTCAACGTAATAACCGAAGTCTGGAGACCCAACGAATCTGACCGGATCCTGAACGCTCAACGTAATAACCGGAGTCTGGATACCCAACAAAACTGAATAGAGCCTGAACGCTCAACGTAATAACCGGAGTCTGGATACTCAACGAAACTGACCGGAGCCGGAACGCTCAATGTAATAACTAGAGTCTGGATGCTCAACGAAACTGACCGGAGCCTGAACGCTTAAGGTAATAACCGGAGTCTAGATACCCAACAAAACTGAACGGAGCCTGAACGCCTAATGTAATAACCAGAGTCTGGATACGCAACGAAACTGACCGGAGCCTGAACGATCAACGTAATAACCGGAGTCTGGATACCCAACGAAACTGACCGGAGCCTGAACGCTCAACGTAATAACCGGAGTCTGGATACCCAAAGAAACTGATCGGAGCCTAAACGCTCAACGTAATAACAGGAGTCAGGATACCCAACAAAATTGACCGGAGCCTGAACGCTCAACGTAATAACCGGAATCTGGATACTCAACAAAACTAACCGGAGCCTGAACGCTCAACGTAATAACCGGAGTCTGGATACTCAACGAAACTGACTGGAGCCTGAACAATCAACGTAATAACTGGAGTTTGGATACAAAATGAAACTGACCGGAGCCTGAACGCTGAACGTAATAACCAGAGTCTGGATACCCAATGAAACTGACCGGAGCCTGAACGCTCAATGTAATAACCAGAATCTCGATACCCAACGAAACTAACCGGAGCCTGAACGCTCAACGTAATAACCGGAGTCTTGATACTCAACGAAACTGACCGGAGCCTGAACGCTCAACGTAATAACCGGAGTCTGGATACCCAACGAAACTAACCGGAGCCTGAACGCTCAACGTAATAACCGGAGTCTGGATACTCAACGAAACTGACTGGAGCCTGAACAATCAACGTAATAACTGGAGTCTGATACCCAACAAAACTGACCGGAGCCTGAACGCTCAACGTAATAACCGGAGTCTGAATACCCAACGAAACTGACCGGAGCCTGAACGCTCAATGTAATAACCGAAGTCTGGATACCAAACAAAACTGACCGGAGCCTGAACGCTCAACGTAATAACCAGAGTCTAGAGACCCAATGAAACTGACCGGAGCCTGAACGCTCAACGTAATAACCGGAGTCTGGATACCTAACGAAACTGACCGGAGCCTGAACGCTCAACGTAATAATCGGAGTCTGGATACCCAACAAAACTGACCTGAGCCTGAACGCTCAACGAAAAAACCGGAGTCTGGATACCCAACGAATCTGACCGGAGCCTGAACGCTCAACGTAATAACCGGAGTCTGGATACCCAACAAAACTGAACGGAGCCAGAACGCTCAACGTAATAACCGGAGTCTGGATACTCAACGAAACTGACCGGAGCCAGAACGCTCAACGTAATAACTGGAGTCTGGATGCTCAACGAAACTGACCGGAGCCTGAACGCTTAACGTAATAACCGGAGTCTAGATACCCAACAAAACTGAACGGAGCCTGAACGCCTAATGTAATAACCAGAGTCTGGATACGCAACGAAACTGACCGGAGCCTGAACGATCAACGTAATAACCGGAGTCTGGATACCCAATGAAACTGAGCGGAGCCTGAACGCTCAACGTAATAACCGGAGTCTGGATACCCAACGAAACTGATCGGAGCCTAAACGCTCAACGAAATAACAGGAGTCAGGATACCCAACAAAATTGACCGGAGCCTGAACCCTCAACGTAATAACCCGAATCTGGATACTCAACGAAACTAACCAGAGCCTGAACGCTCAACGTAATAACCGGAGTCTGGATACAAAACGAAACTGACCGGAGCCTGAACGCTCAACGTAATAACCGGAGTCTGGATACCCAATGAAACTGACTGGAGCCTGAACGCTCAACGTAATAACCGGAATCTGGATACCTAACGAAACTAACCGGAGCCTGAACGCTCAATGTAATAACCGGAGTCTTGATACCCAACAAAACTGACCGGAGCCTGAACGTTCAACGTAAAAACCGGAGTCTGGATACCCAACAAAACTGACCGGAGCCTGAACGCTCAACGTAATAACCGGAGTTTGGATACCCATAGAAACTGACCGGAGCCTGAACGCTCAACGTAATAACCGAAGTCTGGATACCAAACAAAACTGACCGGAGCCTGAACGCTCAACGTAATAACCGGAGTCTGGAGACCCAACGAATCTGACCGGATCCTGAACGCTCAACGTAATAACCGGAGTCTGGATACCCAACAAAACTGAATGGAGCCTGAACGCTCAACATAATAACCGGAGTCTGGATACTCAACGAAACTGACCGGAGCCGGAACGCTCAATGTAATAACTGGAGTCTGGATGCTCAACGAAACTGACCGGAGCCTGAACGCTTAAGGTAATAACCGGAGTCTAGATACCCAACAAAACTGAACGGAGCCTGAACGCCTAATGTAATAACCAGAGTCTGGATACGCAACGAAACTGACCGGAGCCTGAACGATCAACGTAATAACCAGAGTCTGGATACCCAACGAAACTGACCGGAGCCTGAACGCTCAACGTAATAACCGGAGTCTGGATACCCAAAGAAACTGATCCGAGCCTAAACGCTCAACGTAATAACAGGAGTCAGGATACCCAACAAAATTGACCGGAGCCTGAACGCTCAACGTAATAACCAGAATCTGGATACTCAACAAAACTAACCGGAGCCTGAACGCTCAACGTAATAACCGGAGTCTGGATACTCAATGAAACTGACTGGAGCCTGAACAATCAACGTAATAACTGGAGTTTGGATACAAAATGAAACTGACCGGTGCCTGAACGCTGAACGTAATAACCAGAGTCTGGATACCCAATGAAACTGACCGGAGCCTGAACGCTCAATGTAATAACCGGAATCTCGATACCCAACGAAACTAACCGGAGCCTGAACGCTCAAAGTAATAACCAGAGTCTTGATACTCAACGAAACTGACCGGAGCCTGAACGCTCAACGTAATAACCGGAGTCTGGATACCCAACGAAACTAACCGGAGCCTGAACACTCAACGTAATAACCGGAGTCTGGATACTCAACGAAACTGACTGGAGCCTGAACAATCAACGTAATAACTGGAGTCTGATACCCAACAAAACTGACCGGAGCCTGAACGCTCAACGTAATAACCGGAGTCTGAATACCCAACAAACTGACCGGAGCCTGAACGCTCAATGTAATAACCGAAGTCTGGATACCAAACAAAACTGACCGGAGCCTGAACGCTCAACGTAATAACCAGAGTCTAGAGACCCAATGAAACTGACCGGAGCCTGAACGCTCAACGTAATAACCGGAGTCTGGATACCTAACGAAACTGACCGGAGCCTGAACGCTCAACGTAATAATCGGAGTCTGGATACCCAACAAAACTGACCTGAGCCTGAACGCTCAACGGAAAAACCGGAGTCTGGATACCCAACGAATCTGACCGGAGCCTGAACGCTCAACGTAATAACCGGAGTCTGGATACCCAACAAAACTGAACGGAGCCAGAATGCTCAACGTAATAACCGGAGTCTGGATACTCAACGAAACTGACCGGAGCCGGAACGCTCAACGTAATAACTGGAGTCTGGATGCTCAACGAAACTGACCGGAGCCTGAACGCTTAACGTAATAACCGGAGTCTAGATACCCAACAAAACTGAACGGAGCCTGAACGCCTAATGTAATAACCAGAGTCTGGATACGCAACGAAACTGACCGGAGCCTGAACGATCAACGTAATAACCGGAGTCTGGATACCCAATGAAACTGACCGGAGCCTGAACGCTCAACGTAATAACCGGAGTCTGGATACCCAACGAAACTGATCGGAGCCTAAACGCTCAACGTAATAACAGGAGTCAGGATACCCAACAAAATTGACCGGAGCCTGAACCCTCAACGTAATAACCCGAATCTGGATACTCAACGAAACTAACCAGAGCCTGAACGCTCAACGTAATAACCGGAGTCTGGATACAAAACGAAACTGACCGGAGCCTGAACGCTCAACGTAATAACCGGAGTCTGGATACCCAATGAAACTGACTGGAGCCTTAACGCTCAACGTAATAACCAGAATCTGGATACCTAACGAAACTAACCGGAGCCTGAACGCTCAATGTAATAACCGGAGTCTTGATACCCAACAAAACTGACCGGAGCCTGAACGTTCAACGTAAAAACCGGAGTCTGGATACCCAACAAAACTGACCGGAGCCTGAACGCTCATCATAATAACCGGAGCCTGGATACCCAACGAAACTGACCGGAGCCTGAACGATCAACGTAATAACCGGAGTCTGGATACCCAACGAAACTGACCGGAGCCTGAACGCTAAACGTAATAACCGGATTATGGATACCCAACGAAACTGATCGGAGCCTAAACGCTCAATGTAATAACAGGAGTCTGGATACTCAACGAAACTAACCGGAGCCTGAACGCTCAACGTAATAACCGGAGTCTGGATACTCAACGAATCTGACTAGAGCCTGAACAATCAACGTAATAACTGGAGTCTGGATACAAAACGAAACTGACCGGAGCCTGAACGCTCAACATAATAACCGGAGTCTGGACACCCAATGAAACTAAACGGAGCCTGAACGCTCAACGTAATAACCGAAATCTCGATACCCAACGAAACTAACTGGAGCCTGAACGCTCAACGTAATAACCGGAGTCTGGATACCCAACGAAACTAACCGGAGCCTGCTCGCTCAACGTAATAACCGGAGTCTGGATACCCAACAAAGTTGACCGGAGCCTGAACGCTCAACGTAATAACCGGAGTCTGGATACCCAACGAAACTGACCGGAGCCTGCTCGCTCAACGTAATAACCGGAGTCTGGATACCCAACAAAACTGACCGGAGCCTGAACTTTCAACATAAAAACCGGAGTCTGGATACGCAACAAAACTGACCGGAGCCTGAACGCTCAACGTAATAACCGGAGTCTGGAGACCCAATGAAACTGAGCGGAGCCTGAACGCTCAACGTCATAACTGGAGTCGGATACCCAACGAACCTGACCGGAGCCTGAACGCTCAACGTAATAACCGGAGTCTGGATACCCAACAAAACTGACCTGAGCCTGAACGCTCAACGTAATAACCGGAGTCTGGATACTCAACGAAACTGACCGGAGCCGGAACACTCAGCTTCATAACTGGAGTCTGGATGCTCAACGAAACTGACCGGAGCCTGAACGCTTAACTCAATAACCGGAGTCTAGATACCCAATAAAACTGACCGGAGCCTGAACGCCTAATGTAATAACCAGAGTCTGGATACACAATGAAACTGACCGGAGCCTAAACGATCAAATTAATAACCGGAGTCTGGATACCCAACGAAACTGACCGGAGCCTGAACGCACAACATAATAATAGGAGTCTGGATACCAAACAAAACTGACCGGAGGCTGAACGCTCAACGTAATAACCGGAGTCTGGATACCCAATGAAACTGATCGGAGCCTAAACGCTCAACGTAATAACAGGAGTCTGGATACCCAACAAAATTGACCGGAGCCTGAACGCTCAACGTAATAACCGGAATCTGGATACTCAACGAAACTAACCGGAGCCTGAACGCTCAACGTAATAACCGGAGTCTGGATACCCAACAAAACTGAACGGAGCCTAAACGCTCAACGTAATAACCGGAGTCTGGATACTCAACGAAACTGACCGGAGCCGGAACGCTCAACGTAAATACTGGAGTCTGGATGCTCAACGAAACTGACCGGAGCCTGAACGCTTAACGTAATAACCGGAGTCTAGATACCCAACAAAACTGAACGGAGCCTGAACGCCTAATGTAATAACCAGAGTCTGGATACGCAACGAAACTCGCCGGAGCCTGAACGATCAACGTAATAACCGGAGTATGGATACCCAACAAAACTGACCGGAGCCTGAACGCACAACGTAATAACCGGAGTCTGGATACCCAACGAAACTGATCGGAGCCTAAACGCTCAACGTAATAACAGGAGTCAGGATACCCAACAAAATTGACCGGAGCCTGAACGCTCAACGTAATAACCCGAATCTGGATACTCAACGAAACTAACCGGAGCCTGAACGCTTAACGTAATAACCGGAGTCTGGATACAAAACGAAACTGACCGGAGCCTGAACGCTCAACGTAATAACCGGAGTCTGGATACCCAATGAAACTGACTAGAGCCTGAACGCTCAACGTAATAACCGGAATCTGGATACCTAACGAAACTAACCGGAGCCTGAACGCTCAACGTAATAACCGGAGTCTTGATACCCAACAAAACTGACCGGAGCCTGAACGTTCAACGTAAAAACCGGAGTCTGGATACCCAACAAAACTGACCGGAGCCTGAACGCTCATCATAATAACCGGAGTCTGGATACCCAACGAAACTGACCGGAGCCTGAACGGTCAACGTAATAACCGAAGTCTGGATACCAAACAAAACTGATCGGAGCCTGAACGATCAACGTAATAACCGGAGTCTGGATTTCCAACAAAACTGACCGGAGCCTGAACGCTAAACGTAATAACCGGATTATGGATACCCAACGAAACTGATCGGAGCCTAAACGCTCAATGTAATAACAAGAGTCTGGATACCCAACAAAATTGACCGGAGCCTGAACGCTCAACGTAATAACCGGAATCTGGATACTCAATGAAACTAACCGGAGCCTGAACGCTCAACGTAATAACCGGAGTCTGGATACTCAACGAATCTGACTGGAGCCTGAACAATCAACGTAATAACTGGAGTCTGGATACAAAACGAAACTGACCGGAGCCTGAACACTCAACGTAATAACCGGAGTCTAGATACCCAATGAAACTGACCGGAGCCTGAACGCTCAACGTAATAACCGGAATCTCGATACCCAACGAAACTAACCGGAGCCTGAACGCTCAACGTAATAACCGGAGTCTGGCTACCCAACGAAACTGATCGGAGCCTGCTCGCTCAACGTAATAACCGGAGTCTGGATACCCAACAAAACTGACCGGAGCCTGAACGCTCAACGTAATAACCAGAGTCTGGATACCCAACGAAACTGACCGGAGCCTGCTCGCTCAACGTAATAACCGGAGTCTGGATACCCAACAAAACTGACCGGAGCCTGAACTTTCAACGTAAAAACCGGAGTCTGGATACCCAACAAAACTGACCGGAGCCTGAACGCTCAACGTAATAACCGGAGTCTGGATACCCAACGAAACTGACCGGAGCCTGAACGCTCAACGTAATAACCGAAGTCTGGATACCAAACAAAACTGACCGGAGACTGAACGCTCAACGTAATAACCAGAGTCTGGAGACCCAATGAAACTGACCGGAGCCTGAACGCTCAACGTAATAACCAGAGTCTGGATACCCAACGAACCTGACCGGAGCCTGAACGCTCAACGTAATAACCGGGGTCTGGATAACCAACAAAACTGACCTGAGCCTGAACGCTCAACGTAATAACCGGAGTCTGGATACTCAATGAAACTGACTGGATCCGGAACGCTCAACTTCATAACTGGAGTCTGGATACTCAACGAAACTGACCGGAGCCTGAACGCTTAATGTAATAACCAGAGTCTAGATACCCAACAAAACTGACCGGAGCCTGAACGCCTAATGTAATAACCAGAGTCTGGATACACAACGAAACTGACAGGAGCCTAAACGATCAAATTAATAACCGGAGTCTGGATACCCAACGAAACTGACCGGAGCCTGAACACACAATGTAATAATAGGAGTCTGGATACCCAACAAAACTGACCGGAGGCTGAACGCTCAACGTAATAACTGGAGTCTGGATACCCAATGAAACTGATCGGAGCCTAAACGCTCAACGTAATAACAGGAGTCTGGATACCCAACAAAATTGACCGGAGCCTGAACGCTCAACGTAATAACCAGAATCTGGATACTCAACGAAACTAACCGGAGCCTGAACGCTCAACGTAATAACCGGAGTCTGGATACAAAACGAAATTGACCGGAGCCTGAACGCTCAACGTAATAACCGGAGTCTGGATACCCAATGAAACTGACCGGAGCCTGAACGCTCAACGTAATAACTAGAATCTGGATACTCAACGAAACTAACCGGAGCCTGAACGCTCAACGTAATAAACGGAGTCTGGATACTCAACGAATCTGACTGGAGCCTGAACAATCAACGTAATAACTGGAGTCTGGATACAAAACGAAACTGACCGGAGCCTGAACGCTCAACGTAATAACCGGAGTCTGGATACCCAATGAAACTGACCGGAGCCTGAACGCTCAACGTAATAACCGGAATCTCGATACCCAACGAAACTAACCGGAGCCTGAACGCTCAACGTGATAACCGGAGTCTTGATACTCAACGAAACTGACCGGAGCCTGAACGCTCAACGTAATAACCGGAGTCTTGATACCCAACAAAACTGACCGGAGCCTGAACGTTCAACGTAAAAACCGGAGTCTGGATACCCAACAAAACTGACCGGAGCCTGAACGCTCATCATAATAACCGGAGTCTGGATACCCAACGAAACTGACCGGAGCCTGAACGGTCAACGTAATAACCGAAGTCTGGATACCAAACAAAACTGATCGGAGCCTGAACGATCAACGTAATAACCGGAGTCTGGATTTCCAACAAAACTGACCGGAGCCTAAACGCTAAACGTAATAACCGGATTATGGATACCCAACGAAACTGATCGGAGCCTAAACGCTCAATGTAATAACAAGAGTCTGGATACCCAACAAAATTGACCGGAGCCTGAACGCTCAACGTAATAACCGGAATCTGGATACTCAATGAAACTAACCGGAGCCTGAACGCTCAACGTAATAACCGGAGTCTAGATACTCAACGAATCTGACTGGAGCCTGAACAATCAACGTAATAACTGGAGTCTGGATACAAAACGAAACTGACCGGAGCTTGAACACTCAACGTAATAACCGGAGTCTAGATACCCAATGAAACTGACCGGAGCCTGAACGCTCAACGTAATAACCGGAATCTCGATACCCAACGAAACTAACCGGAGCCTGAACGCTCAACGTAATAACCGGAGTCTGGCTACCCAACGAAACTGATCGGAGCCTGCTCGCTCAACGTAATAACCGGAGTCTGGATACCCAACAAAACTGACCGGAGCCTGAACGCTCAACGTAATAACCGGAGTCTGGATACCCAACGAAACTGACCGGAGCCTGCTCGCTCAACGTAATAACCGGAGTCTGGATACCCAACAAAACTGACCGGAGCCTGAACTTTCAACGTAAAAACCGGAGTCTGGATACCCAACAAAACTGACCGGAGCCTGAACGCTCAACGTAATAACCGGAGTCTGGATACCCAACGAAACTGACCAGAGCCTGAACGCTCAACGTAATAACCGAAGTCTGGATACCAAACAAAACTGACCGGAGACTGAACGCTCAACGTAATAACCAGAGTCTGGAGACCCAATGAAACTGACCGGAGCCTGAACGCTCAACGTAATAACCGGGGTCTGGATAACCAACAAAACTGACCTGAGCCTGAACGCTCAACGTAATAACCGGAGTCTGGATACTCAATGAAACTGACTGGATCCGGAACGCCCAACTTCATAACTGGAGTCTGGATACTCAACGAAACTGACCGGAGCCTGAACGCTTAATGTAATAACCAGAGTCTAGATACCCAACAAAACTGACCGGAGCCTGAACGCCTAATGTAATAACCAGAGTCTGGATACACAACGAAACTGACAGGAGCCTAAACGATCAAATTAATAACCGGAGTCTGGATACCCAACGAAACTGACCGGAGCCTGAACACACAATGTAATAATAGGAGTCTGGATACCCAACAAAACTGACCGGAGGCTGAACGCTCAACGTAATAACTGGAGTCTGGATACCCAATGAAACTGATCGGAGCCTAAACGCTCAACGTAATAACAGGAGTCTGGATACCCAACAAAATTGACCGGAGCCTGAACGCTCAACGTAATAACCAGAATCTGGATACTCAACGAAACTAACCGGAGCCTGAACGCTCAACGTAATAACCGGAGTCTGGATACAAAACGAAATTGACCGGAGCCTGAACGCTCAACGTAATAACCGGAGTCTGGATACCCAATGAAACTGACCGGAGCCTGAACGCTCAACGTAATAACCAGAATCTGGATACTCAACGAAACTAACCGGAGCCTGAACGCTCAACGTAATAAACGGAGTCTGGATACTCAACGAATCTGACTGGAGCCTGAACAATCAACGTAATAACTGGAGTCTGGATACAAAACGAAACTGACCGGAGCCTGAACGCTCAACGTAATAACCGGAGTCTGGATACCCAATGAAACTGACCGGAGCCTGAACGCTCAACGTAATAACCGGAATCTCGATACCCAACGAAACTAACCGGAGCCTGAACGCTCAACGTGATAACCGGAGTCTTGATACTCAACGAAACTGACCGGAGCCTGAACGCTCAACGTAATAACCGGAATCTGGATTCCCAACGAAACTGACCAGAGCCTGAACACTCCACGTAATAACCGGAGTCTGGATACCCAACGAAACTGACCGGAGCCTGAACGCTAAACGTAATAACCGGATTATGGATACCCAACGAAACTGATCGGAGCCTAAACGCTCAATGTAATAACAGGAGTCTGGATACCCAACAAAATTGACCGGAGCCTGAACGCTCAACGTAATAACCGGAATCTGGATACTCAACGAAACTAACCGGAGCCTGAATGCTCAATGTAATAACCGGAGTCTGGATACTCAACGAATCTGACTGGAGCCTGAACAATCAACGTAATAACTGGAGTCTGGATACAAAACGAAACTGACCGGAGCCTGAACGCTCAACGTAATAACCGGAGTCTGGATACCCAATGAAACTGACCGGAGCCTGAACGCTCAACGTAATAACCGGAATCTCGATACCCAACGAAACTAACTGGAGCCTGAACGCTCAACGTAATAACCGGAGTCTGGATACCCAACAAAACTGACCGGAGCCTGCTCGCTCAACGTAATAACCGGAATCTGGATACCCAACAAAACTGACCGGAGCCTGAACGCTCAACGTAATAACCGGAGTCGGGATACCCAACGAAACTGACCGGAGCCTGCTCGCTCAACGTAATAACCGGAGTCTGGATACCTAACAAAACTGACCGGAGCCTGAACTTTCAACGTAAAAACCGGAGTCTGGATACCCAACAAAACTGACCGGAGCCTAAACGCTCAACGTAATAACCGGAGTCTGGATACCGAACGAAACTGACCGGAGCCTGAACGCTCAACGTAATAACCGAAGTCTGGATACCAAACAAAACTGACCGGAGCCTGAACGCTCAACGTAATAACCGGAGTCTGAAGACCCAATGAAACTGACCGGAGCCTGAACGCTCAACGTAATAACCGGAGTCTGGATACCCAACGAACCTGACCGGAACCTGAACGCTCAACGTAATAACCGGAGTCTGGATACCCAACAAAACTGACCTGAGCCTGAACGCTCAACGTAATAATCGGAGTCTGGATACTCAACGAAACTGACCGGAGCCGGAACGCTCAACTTCATAACTGGAGTCTGGATGCTCAACAAAACTGACCAGAGCCTGAACGCTTAACGTAATAACCGAAGTCTAGATACCCAACAAAACTGACCGGAGCCTGAACGCCTAATGTAATAACCAGAGTCTAGATACACAACGAAACTGACCGGAGCCTAAACGATCAAATTAATAACTGGAGTCTGGATACCCAACGAAAGAGACCGGAGCCTGAACGCACAATGTAATAATAGGAGTCTGGATACCCAACAAAACTGACCGGAGGCTGAACGCTCAACGTAATAACTAGAGTCTGGATACCCAATGAAACTAACCGGAGCCTGAACGCTCAACGTAATAACCGGAGTCTGGATACAAAACGAAACTGACCCGAGCCTGAACGCTCAACGTAATAACCGGAGTCTGGATACCCAATGAAACTGACCGGAGCCTGAACGCTCAACGTAATAACCGGAATCTGGATACTCAACGAAACTAACCGGAGCCTGAACGCTCAACGTAATAAACGGAGTCTGGATACTCAACGAATCTGACTGGAGCCTGAACAATCAACGTAATAACTGGAGTCTGGATACAAAACGAAACTGACCGGAGCCTGAACGCTCAACGTAATAACCGGAGTCTGGATACCCAATGAAACTGGCCGGAGCCTGAACGCCTAATGTAATAACCAGAGTCTAGATACACAACGAAACTGACCGGAGCCTAAACGATCAAATTAATAACTGGAGTCTGGATACCCAACGAAAGTGACCGGAGCCTGAACGCCCAACGTAATAACAGGAGTCTGGATACCCAACAAAATTGACCAGAGCCTGAACGCTCAACGTAATAACCGGAATCTGGATACTCAACGAAACTAACCGGAGCCTGAACGCTCAACGTAATAACCGGAGTCTGGATACAAAACGAAACTGACCCGAGCCTGAACGCTCAACGTAATAACCGGAGTCTGGATACCCAATGAAACTGACCGGAGCCTGAACGCTCAACGTAATAACCGGAATCTGGATACTCAACGAAACTAACCGGAGCCTGAACGCTCAACGTAATAAACGGAGTCTGGATACTCAACGAATCTGACTGGAGCCTGAACAATCAACGTAATAACTGGAGTCTGGATACAAAACGAAACTGACCGGAGCCTGAACGCTCAACGTAATAACCGGAGTCTGGATACCCAATGAAACTGACCGGAGCCTGAACGCTCAACGTAATAACCGGAATCTCGATACCCAACGAAACTAACCGGAGCCTGAACGCTCAACGTGATAACCGGAGTCTTGATACTCAACGAAACTGACCGGAGCCTGAACGCTCAACGTAATAACCGGAATCTGGATTCCCAACGATACTGACCAGAGCCTGAACACTCCACGTAATAATCGGAGTCTGGATACTTAACGAAACTGACCGGAGCCCGTTCGCTCAACGTAATAACCGGAGTCTGGATACTCAACAAAATTGACCGGAGCCTGAACGTTCGACGTAATAACCTAAGTCTGGATACCCAACAAAACTGACCCGAGCCTGAACGCTCAACGTAATAACCGGAGTCTGGATACCCAACGAAACTGACCAGAGCCTGAACGCTCAACGTAATAACCGAAGTCTGGATGCCAAACGAATCTGACCGGAGCCTGAACGCTCAACGAAATAACCGTAGTCTGGAGACCCAACGAAACTGACCGGAGCCTGAATGCTCAACATAATAACCGGAGTCTGGATACCCAACGAAACTAACCGGAGCCTGAACGCTCAACGTAATAACCGGAGTCTTGATACCCAACGAAACTGACCAGAGCCTGAATGCACAACGTAATAACCGAAGTCTGGATACCCAACGAAACTGACCGGAGCCTGAACGCTCAACGTATCAACCGGAGTCTGGATACCCAACGAAACTGACCGGAGCCTGCTCGCTCAACGTAATAACAGGAGTCTGGATACCCAACAAAACTGACCGGAGCCTGAACGCTCAACGTAATAACCGGAGTCTGGATACCAAACAAAACTGACCGGAGCCTGAACGCTCAACGTAATAACTGGAGTCTGGAGACCCAATGAAACTGACCGGAGCATGAACGTTCAACGTAATAACCAGAGTCTGGATACCCAACGAACCTGACCGGAGCCTGAACGCTCAAGTCATAACCGGAGTCTGGATACCCAACAAAACTGAACTGAGCCTGAACGCTCAATGGAAAAACAGGAGTCTGGATACCCAACGAATCTGACCGGAGCCTGAACGCTCAACGTAATAACCGGAGTCTGGATACCCAACAAAACTGAACAGAGCCGAACGCTCAACGTAATAACCGGAGTCTGGATACTCAACGAAACTGACGGAAGCCGGAACGCTCAACGTAATAACCGGAGTCTGGATGCTCAACGAAACTGACCGGAGCCTGAACGCTTAACGTAATAACCGGAGTCTAGATACCCAACAAAACTGACCAGAGCCTGAACGCCTAATGTAATAACCAGAGTCTGGATACGCAATGAAACTGACCGGAGCCTGAACGATCAAAGTAATAACCGGAGTCTGGATACGCAACGAAACTGACCGGAGCCTGAACGCTCAACATAATAACCGGAGTCTGGATACCCAACGAAACTGACCGGAACCTGAACGCTCAACGTAATAACCGAAGTCTGGATACCAAACAAAACTAACCGGAGCTTGAACGATCAACGTAATAACCGGAGTCTGGATACCCAACGAAACTGACCGGAGCCTAAACGCTCAATGTAATCACAGGAGTCTGGATACCCAACAAAACTGACCGGAGCCTGAACGCTCAACGTAATAACCGGAATCTGGATACTCAACTAAACTAACCGGAGCCTTAACGCTCAACGTAATAACCGAAGTCTGGATACTCAACGAATCTGACTGGAGCCTGAACAATCAACGTAATAACTGGAGTCTGGATACAAAACGAAACTGACCGGAGCCTGAATGCTCAACGTAATAACCGGAGTCTGGATACCCAACGAAACTGACCGGAACCTGAACGCTCAACGTAATAACCGGAATCTCGATACCGAACGAAACTAACCGGAGCCTAAACGCTCAACGTAATAACCGGAGTCTTGATACTCAACGAAACTGACCGGGGCCTTAACACTCAACGTAATAACCGGAGTCTGGATACCCAACGAAACTGATCGGAGCCTTAACGCTCAATGTAATAACAGGAGTCTGGATACCCAACAAAATTGACCGGAGCCTGAACGCTCAACGTAATAACCGGAATCTGGATACTCAACGAAACTAACCGGAGCCTTAACGCTCAACGTAATAACCGGAGTTTGGATACTCAACGAATCTGACTGGAGCCTGAACAATCAACGTAATAACTGGAGTCTAGATACAAAACGAAACTGACCGGAGCCTGAACGCTCAACGTAATAACCGGAGTCTGGATACCCAATGAAATTGACCGGAGCCTGAACGCTCAACGTAATAACCGGAATCTCGATACCCAATGAAACTAACCGGAGCCTGAACGCTCAACGTAATAACCGGAGTCTGGATACCCAACGAAACTGACCGGAGCCTGCTTGCTCAACGTAATAACCGGAGTCTGGATACCCAACAAAACTGACCGGAGCCTGAACGCTCAACGTAATAACCAGAGTCTGGATACCCAACGAAACTGACCGGAGCCTGAACTTTCAATGTAAAAACCGGAGTCTGGATACCCAACAAAACTGACCGGAGCTTCAACGCTCAACGTAATAACCGGAGTCTGGATACCCAACGAAACTGACCGGAGCCTGAACGCTCAACGTAATAACCGAAGTCTGGATACCAAACAAAACTGAGCGGAGCCTGAGCGCTCAACGTAATAACCGGAGTCTGGAGACCCAATGAAACTGACCGGAGCCTGAACGCTCAACGTAATAACCGGAGTCTGGATACCCAACGAACCTGACCGGAGCCTGCTCGCTCAACGTAATAACCGGAGTCTGGATACCCAACAAAACTGACCGGAGCCTGAACGCTCAACGTAATAACCGGAGTCTGGATACCCAACAAAACTGTCCGGAGCCTGAACTTTCAATGTAAAAACCGGAGTCTGGATACCCAACAAAATTGACCGGAGCCTGAACGCTCAACGTAATAACCGGAATCTGGATACCCAATGAAACTGACCGGAGCCTGCTCGCTCAACGTAATAACCGGAGTCTGGATACCCAACAAAACTGACCGGAGCCTGAATGCTCAACGTAATAACCGGAGTCTGGATACCCAACAAAACTGACCGGAGCCTGAACTTTCAACGTAAAAACCGGAGTCTGGATACCCAACAAAACTGACCGGAGCCTGAACGCTCAACGTAATAACCGGAGTCTGGATACCCAACGAAACTGACCGGAGCCTGAACGCTCAACGTAATAACCGAAGTCTAGATACCAAACAAACCTGACCGGAGCCTGAACGCTCAACGTAATAACCGGAGTCTGGATACCCAACAAAATTGACCGGAGCCTGAACGCTCAACGTAATAACCAGAATCTGGATACTCAACGAAACTAACCGGAGCCTGAACGCTCAACGTAATAACCGGAGTCTGGATACAAAACGAAATTGACCGGAGCCTGAACGCTCAACGTAATAACCGGAGTCTGGATACCCAATGAAACTGACCGGAGCCTGAACGCTCAACGTAATAACCGGAATCTGGATACTCAACGAAACTAACCGGAGCCTGAACGCTCAACGTAATAAACGGAGTCTGGATACTCAACGAATCTGACTCGAGCCTGAACAATCAACGTAATAACTGGAGTCTGGATACAAAACGAAACTGACCGGAGCCTGAACGCTCAACGTAATAACCGGAGTCTGGATACCCAATGAAACTGACCGGAGCCTGAACGCTCAACGTAATAACCGGAATCTCGATACCCAACAAAACTAACCGGAGCCTGAACGCTCAACGTGATAACCGAAGTCTTGATACTCAACGAAACTGACCGGAGCCTGAACGCTCAACGTAATAACCGGAATCTGGATTCCAAACGAAACTGACCAGAGCCTGAACACTCCATGTAATAACCGGAGTCTGGATACCCAACGAAACTGACCGGAGCCTGAACGCTAAACGTAATAACCGGATTATGGATACCCAACGAAACTGATCGGATCCTAAACGCTCAATGTAATAACAGGAATCTGGATACCCAACAAAATTGACCGGAGCCTGAACGCTCAACGTAATAACCGGAATCTGGATACTCAACGAAACTAACCGGAGCCTGAATGCTCAACGTAATAACCGGAGTCTGGATACTCAACGAATCTGACTGGAGCCTGAACAATCAACGTAATAACTGGAGTCTGGATACAAAACGAAACTGACCGGAGCCTGAACGCTCAACGTAATAACCGGAGTCTGGATACCCAATGAAACTGACCGGAGCCTGAACGCTTAACGTAATAACCGGAGTCTAGATACCCAACAAAACTGACCGGAGCCTGAACGCCTAATGTAATAACCACAATCTGGATACACAACGAAACTGGCCTGAGCCTAAACGATCAAATTAATAACCAGAGTCTGGATACCCAACAAAATTGACCGGAGCCTGAACGCTCAACGTAATAACCAGAATCTGGATACTCAACGAAACTAACCGGAGCCTGAACGCTCAACGTAATAACCGGAGTCTGGATACAAAACGAAATTGACCGGAGCCTGAACGCTCAACGTAATAACCGGAGTCTGGATACCCAATGAAACTGACCGGAGCCTGAACGCTCAACGTAATAACCGGAATCTGGATACTCAACGAAACTAACCGGAGCCTGAACGCTCAACGTAATAAACGGAGTCTGGATACTCAACGAATCTGACTGGAGCCTGAACAATCAACGTAATAACTGGAGTCTGGATACAAAACGAAACTGACCGGAGCCTGAACGCTCAACGTAATAACTGGAGTCTGGATACCCAATGAAACTGACCGGAGCCTGAACGCTCAACGTAATAACCGGAATCTCGATACCCAACGAAACTAACCGGAGCCTGAACGCTCAACGTGATAACCGGAGTCTTGATACTCAACGAAACTGACCGGAGCCTGAACGCTCAACGTAATAACCGGAATCTGGATTCCAAACGAAACTGACCAGAGCCTGAACACTCCACGTAATAACCGGAGTCTGGATACCCAACGAAACTGACCGGAGCCTGAACGCTAAACGTAATAACCGGATTATGGATACCCAACGAAACTGATCGGAGCCTAAACGCTCAATGTAATAACAGGAGTCTGGATACCCAACAAAATTGACCGGAGCCTGAACGCTCAACGTAATAACCGGAATCTGGATACTCAACGAAACTAACCGGAGCCTGAATGCTCAACGTAATAACCGGAGTCTGGATACTCAACGAATCTGACTGGAGCCTGAACAATCAACGTAATAACTGGAGTCTGGATACAAAACGAAACTGACCGGAGCCTGAACGCTCAACGTAATAACCGGAGTCTGGATACCCAATGAAACTGACCGGAGCCTGAACGCTCAACGTAATAACCGGAATCTCGATACCCAACGAAACTAACCGGAGCCTGAACGCTCAACGTAATAACCGGAGTCTGGATACCCAACAAAACTGACCGGAGCCTGCTCGCTCAACGTAATAACCGGAATCTGGATACCCAACAAAACTGACCGGAGCCTGAACGCTCAACGTAATAACCGGAGTCTGGATACTCAACGAAACTGACGGAGCCTGCTCGCTCAACGTAATAACCGGAGTCTGGATACCCAACAAAACTGACCGGAGCCTGAACTTTCAACGTAAAAACCGGAGTCTGGATACCCAACAAAACTGACCGGAGCCTAAACGCTCAACGTAATAACCGGGGTCTGGATACCGAACGAAACTGACCGGAGCCTGAACGCTCAACGTAATAACCGAAGTCTGGATACCAAACAAAACTGACCGGAGCCTGAACGCTCAACGTAATAACCGGAGTCTGGAGACCCAATGAAACTGACCGGAGCATGAACGCTCAACGTAATAACCAGAGTCTGGATACCCAACGAACCTGACCGGAGCCTGAACGCTCAAGTCATAACCGGAGTCTGGATACCCAACAAAACTGAACTGAGCCTGAACGCTCAATGGAAAAACAGGAGTCTGGATACCTAACAAATCTGACCGGAGCCTGAACGCTCAACGTAATAACCGGAGTCTGGATACCCAACAAAACTGAACAGAGCCGAACGCTCAACGTAATAACCGGAGTCTGGATACTCAACGAAACTGATGGAAGCCGGAACGCTCAACGTAATAACCGGAGTCTGGATGCTCAACGAAACTGACCAGAGCCTGAACGCCTAATGTAATAACCAGAGTCTGGATACGCAATGAAACTGACCGGAGCCTGAACGATCAAAGTAATAACCGGAGTCTGGATACGCAACGAAACTGACCGGAGCCTGAACGCTCAACATAATAACCGGAGTCTGGATACCCAACGAAACTGACCGGAACCTGAACGCTCAACGTAATAACCGAAGTCTGGATACCAAACAAAACTAACCGGAGCTTGAACGATCAACGTAATAACCGGAGTCTGGATACCCAACGAAACTGACCGGAGCCTGAACGTCAAAAACGTAATAACCGGATTCTGGATACCCAACGAAACTGATCGGAGCCTAAACGCTCAATGTAATCACAGGAGTCTGGTACCCAACAAAACTGACCGGAGCCTGAACGCTCAACGTAATAACCGGAATCTGGATACTCAACTAAACTAACCGGAGCCTTAACGCTCAACGTAATAACCGAAGTCTGGATACTCAACGAATCTGACTGGAGCCTGAACAATCAACGTAATAACTGGAGTCTGGATACAAAACGAAACTGACCGGAGCCTGAATGCTCAACGTAATAACCGGAGTCTGGATACCCAACGAAACTGACCGGAACCTGAACGCTCAACGTAATAACCGGAATCTCGATACCGAACGAAACTAACCGGAGCCTAAACGCTCAACGTAATAACCGGAGTCTTGATACTCAACGAAACTGACCGGGGCCTTAACACTCAACGTAATAACCGGAGTCTGGATACCCAACGAAACTGATCGGAGCCTTAACGCTCAATGTAATAACAGGAGTCTGGATACCCAACAAAATTGACCGGAGCCTGAACGCTCAACGTAATAACCAGAATCTGGATACTCAACGAAACTAACCGGAGCCTTAACGCTCAACGTAATAACCGGAGTTTGGATACTCAACGAATCTGACTGGAGCCTGAACAATCAACGTAATAACTGGAGTCTAGATACAAAACGAAACTGACCGGAGCCTGAACGCTCAACGTAATAACCGGAGTCTGGATACCCAATGAAATTGACCGGAGCCTGAACGCTCAACGTAATAACCGGAATCTCGATACCCAATGAAACTAACCGGAGCCTGAACGCTCAACGTAATAACCGGAGTCTGGATACCCAACGAAACTGACCGGAGCCTGCTTGCTCAACGTAATAACCGGAGTCTGGATACCCAACAAAACTGACCGGAGCCTGAACGCTGAACGTAATAACCAGAGTCTGGATACCCAACGAAACTGACCGGAGCCTGAACTTTCAATGTAAAAACCGGAGTCTGGATACCCAACAAAACTGACCGGAGCTTCAACGCTCAACGTAATAACCGGAGTCTGGATACCCAACGAAACTGACCGGAGCCTGAACGCTCAACGTAATAACCGAAGTCTGGATACCAAACAAAACTGAGCGGAGCCTGAGCGCTCAACGTAATAACCGGAGTCTGGAGACCCAATGAAACTGACCGGAGCCTGAACGCTCAACGTAATAACCGGAGTCTGGATACCCAACGAACCTGACCGGAGCCTGCTCGCTCAACGTAATAACCGGAGTCTGGATACCCAACAAAACTGACCGGAGCCTGAACGCTCAACGTAATAACCGGAGTCTGGATACCCAACAAAACTGTCCGGAGCCTGAACTTTCAATGTAAAAACCGGAGTCTGGATACCCAACAAAATTGACCGGAGCCTGAACGCTCAACGTAATAACCGGAATCTGGATACCCAATGAAACTGACCGGAGCCTGCTCGCTCAACGTAATAACCGGAGTCTGGATACCCAACAAAACTGACCGGAGCCTGAATGCTCAACGTAATAACCGGAGTCTGGATACCCAACAAAACTGACCGGAGCCTGAACTTTCAACGTAAAAACCGGAGTCTGGATACCCAACAAAACTGACCGGAGCCTGAACGCTCAACGTAATAACCGGAGTCTGGATACCCAACGAAACTGACCGGAGCCTGAACGCTCAACGTAATAACCGAAGTCTAGATACCAAACAAACCTGACCGGAGCCTGAACGCTCAACGTAATAACCGGAGTCTGGATACCCAACAAAATTGACCGGAGCCTGAACGCTCAACGTAATAACCAGAATCTGGATACTCAACGAAACTAACCGGAGCCTGAACGCTCAACGTAATAACCGGAGTCTGGATACAAAACGAAATTGACCGGAGCCTGAACGCTCAACGTAATAACCGGAGTCTGGATACCCAATGAAACTGACCGGAGCCTGAACGCTCAACGTAATAACCGGAATCTGGATACTCAACGAAACTAACCGGAGCCTGAACGCTCAACGTAATAAACGAAGTCTGGATACTCAACGAATCTGACTCGAGCCTGAACAATCAACGTAATAACTGGAGTCTGGATACAAAACGAAACTGACCGGAGCCTGAACGCTCAACGTAATAACCGGAGTCTGGATACCCAATGAAACTGACCGGAGCCTGAACGCTCAACGTAATAACCGGAATCTCGATACCCAACGAAACTAACCGGAGCCTGAACGCTCAACGTGATAACCGAAGTCTTGATACTCAACGAAACTGACCGGAGCCTGAACGCTCAACGTAATAACCGGAATCTGGATTCCAAACGAAACTGACCAGAGCCTGAACACTCCACGTAATAACCGGAGTCTGGATACCCAACGAAACTGACCGGAGCCTGAACGCTAAACGTAATAACCGGATTATGGATACCCAACGAAACTGATCGGAGCCTAAACGCTCAATGTAATAACAGGAGTCTGGATACCCAACAAAATTGACCGGAGCCTGAACGCTCAACGTAATAACCGGAATCTGGATACTCAACGAAACTAACCGGAGCCTGAATGCTCAACGTAATAACCGGAGTCTGGATACTCAACGAATCTGACTGGAGCCTGAACAATCAACGTAATAACTGGAGTCTGGATACAAAACGAAACTGACCGGAGCCTGAACGCTCAACGTAATAACCGGAGTCTGGATACCCAATGAAACTGACCGGAGCCTGAACGCTCAACGTAATAACCGGAATCTCGATACCCAACGAAACTAACCGGAGCCTGAACGCTCAACGTAATAACCGGAGTCTGGATATCCAACAAAACTGACCGGAGCCTGCTCGCTCAACGTAATAACCGGAATCTGGATACCCAACAAAACTGACCGGAGCCTGAACGCTCAACGTAATAACCGGAGTCTGGATACCCAACGAAACTGACGGAGCCTGCTCGCTCAACGTAATAACCGGAGTCTGGATACCCAACAAAACTGACCGGAGCCTGAACTTTCAACGTAAAAACCGGAGTCTGGATACCCAACAAAACTGACCGGAGCCTAAACGCTCAACGTAATAACCGGGGTCTGGATACCGAACGAAACTGACCGGAGCCTGAACGCTCAACGTAATAACCGAAGTCTGGATACCAAACAAAACTGACCGGAGCCTGAACGCTCAACGTAATAACCGGAGTCTGGAGACCCAATGAAACTGACCGGAGCATGAACGCTCAACGTAATAACCAGAGTCTGGATACCCAACGAACCTGACCGGAGCCTGAACGCTCAAGTCATAACCGGAGTCTGGATACCCAACAAAACTGAACTGAGCCTGAACGCTCAATGGAAAAACAGGAGTCTGGATACCCAACAAATCTGACCGGAGCCTGAACGCTCAACGTAATAACCGGAGTCTGGATACCCAACAAAACTGAACAGAGCCGAACGCTCAACGTAATAACCGGAGTCTGGATACTGTACGAAACTGACGGAAGCCGGAACGCTCAACGTAATAACCGGAGTCTGGATGCTCAACGAAACTGACCAGAGCCTGAACGCCTAATGTAATAACCAGAGTCTGGATACGCAATGAAACTGACCGGAGCCTGAACGATCAAAGTAATAACCGGAGTCTGGATACGCAACGAAACTGACCGGAGCCTGAACGCTCAACATAATAACCGGAGTCTGGATACCCAACGAAACTGACCGGAACCTGAACGCTCAACGTAATAACCGAAGTCTGGATACCAAACAAAACTAACCGGAGCTTGAACGATCAACGTAATAACCGGAGTCTGGATACCCAACGAAACTGACCGGAGCCTGAACGCTAAACGTAATAACCGGATTCTGGATACCCAACGAAACTGATCGGAGCCTAAACGCTCAATGTAATCACAGGAGTCTGGTACCCAACAAAACTGACCGGAGCCTGAACGCTCAACGTAATAACCGGAATCTGGATACTCAACTAAACTAACCGGAGCCTTAACGCTCAACGTAATAACCGAAGTCTGGATACTCAACGAATCTGACTGGAGCCTGAACAATCAACGTAATAACTGGAGTCTGGATACAAAACGAAACTGACCGGAGCCTGAATGCTCAACGTAATAACCGGAGTCTGGATACCCAACGAAACTGACCGGAACCTGAACGCTCAACGTAATAACCGGAATCTCGATACCGAACGAAACTAACCGGAGCCTAAACGCTCAACGTAATAACCGGAGTCTTGATACTCAACGAAACTGACCGGGGCCTTAACACTCAACGTAATAACCGGAGTCTGGATACCCAACGAAACTGATCGGAGCCTTAACGCTCAATGTAATAACAGGAGTCTGGATACCCAACAAAATTGACCGGAGCCTGAACGCTCAACGTAATAACCGGAATCTGGATACTCAACGAAACTAACCGGAGCCTTAACGCTCAACGTAATAACCGGAGTTTGGATACTCAACGAATCTGACTGGAGCCTGAACAATCAACGTAATAACTGGAGTCTAGATACAAAACGAAACTGACCGGAGCCTGAACGCTCAACGTAATAACCGGAGTCTGGATACCCAATGAAATTGACCGGAGCCTGAACGCTCAACGTAATAACCGGAATCTCGATACCCAATGAAACTAACCGGAGCCTGAACGCTCAACGTAATAACCGGAGTCTGGATACCCAACGAAACTGACCGGAGCCTGCTTGCTCAACGTAATAACCGGAGTCTGGATACCCAACAAAACTGACCGGAGCCTGAACGCTCAACGTAATAACCAGAGTCTGGATACCCAACGAAACTGACCGGAGCCTGAACTTTCAATGTAAAAACCGGAGTCTGGATACCCAACAAAACTGACCGGAGCTTCAACGCTCAACGTAATAACCGGAGTCTGGATACCCAACAAAACTGACCGGAGCCTGAACGCTCAACGTAATAACCGAAGTCTGGATACCAAACAAAACTGAGCGGAGCCTGAGCGCTCAACGTAATAACCGGAGTCTGGAGACCCAATGAAACTGACCGGAGCCTGAACGCTCAACGTAATAACCGGAGTCTGGATACCCAACGAACCTGACCGGAGCCTGCTCGCTCAACGTAATAACCGGAGTCTGGATACCCAACAAAACTGACCGGAGCCTGAACGCTCAACGTAATAACCGGAGTCTGGATACCCAACAAAACTGTCCGGAGCCTGAACTTTCAATGTAAAAACCGGAGTCTGGATACCCAACAAAATTGACCGGAGCCTGAACGCTCAACGTAATAACCGGAATCTGGATACCCAATGAAACTGACCGGAGCCTGCTCGCTCAACGTAATAACCGGAGTCTGGATACCCAACAAAACTGACCGGAGCCTGAATGCTCAACGTAATAACCGGAGTCTGGATACCCAACAAAACTGACCGGAGCCTGAACTTTCAACGTAAAAACCGGAGTCTGGATACCCAACAAAACTGACCGGAGCCTGAACGCTCAACGTAATAACCGGAGTCTGGATACCCAACGAAACTGACCGGAGCCTGAACGCTCAACGTAATAACCGAAGTCTAGATACCAAACAAACCTGACCGGAGCCTGAACGCTCAACGTAATAACCGGAGTCTGGATACCCAACAAAATTGACCGGAGCCTGAACGCTCAACGTAATAACCAGAATCTGGATACTCAACGAAACTAACCGGAGCCTGAACGCTCAACGTAATAACCGGAGTCTGGATACAAAACGAAATTGACCGGAGCCTGAACGCTCAACGTAATAACCGGAGTCTGGATACCCAATGAAACTGACCGGAGCCTGAACGCTCAACGTAATAACCGGAATCTGGATACTCAACGAAACTAACCGGAGCCTGAACGCTCAACGTAATAAACGGAGTCTGGATACTCAACGAATCTGACTCGAGCCTGAACAATCAACGTAATAACTGGAGTCTGGATACAAAACGAAACTGACCGGAGCCTGAACGCTCAACGTAATAACCGGAGTCTGGATACCCAATGAAACTGACCGGAGCCTGAACGCTCAACGTAATAACCGGAATCTCGATACCCAACGAAACTAACCGGAGCCTGAACGCTCAACGTGATAACCGAAGTCTTGATACTCAACGAAACTGACCGGAGCCTGAACGCTCAACGTAATAACCGGAATCTGGATTCCAAACGAAACTGACCAGAGCCTGAACACTCCACGTAATAACCGGAGTCTGGATACCCAACGAAACTGACCGGAGCCTGAACGCTAAACGTAATAACCGGATTATGGATACCCAACGAAACTGATCGGATCCTAAACGCTCAATGTAATAACAGGAATCTGGATACCCAACAAAATTGACCGGAGCCTGAACGCTCAACGTAATAACCGGAATCTGGATACTCAACGAAACTAACCGGAGCCTGAATGCTCAACGTAATAACCGGAGTCTGGATACTCAACGAATCTGACTGGAGCCTGAACAATCAACGTAATAACTGGAGTCTGGATACAAAACGAAACTGACCGGAGCCTGAACGCTCAACGTAATAACCGGAGTCTGGATACCCAATGAAACTGACCGGAGCCTGAACGCTTAACGTAATAACCGGAGTCTAGATACCCAACAAAACTGACCGGAGCCTGAACGCCTAATGTAATAACCACAGTCTGGATACACAACGAAACTGGCCTGAGCCTAAACGATCAAATTAATAACCGGAGTCTGGATACCCAACAAAATTGACCGGAGCCTGAACGCTCAACGTAATAACCAGAATCTGGATACTCAACGAAACTAACCGGAGCCTGAACGCTCAACGTAATAACCGGAGTCTGGATACAAAACGAAATTGACCGGAGCCTGAACGCTCAACGTAATAACCGGAGTCTGGATACCCAATGAAACTGACCGGAGCCTGAACGCTCAACGTAATAACCGGAATCTGGATACTCAACGAAACTAACCGGAGCCTGAACGCTCAACGTAATAAACGGAGTCTGGATACTCAACGAATCTGACTGGAGCCTGAACAATCAACGTAATAACTGGAGTCTGGATACAAAACGAAACTGACCGGAGCCTGAACGCTCAACGTAATAACTGGAGTCTGGATACCCAATGAAACTGACCGGAGCCTGAACGCTCAACGTAATAACCGGAATCTCGATACCCAACGAAACTAACCGGAGCCTGAACGCTCAACGTGATAACCGGAGTCTTGATACTCAACGAAACTGACCGGAGCCTGAACGCTCAACGTAATAACCGGAATCTGGATTCCAAACGAAACTGACCAGAGCCTGAACACTCCACGTAATAACCGGAGACTCGATACCCAACGAAACTGACCGGAGCCTGAACGCTAAACGTAATAACCGGATTATGGATACCCAACGAAACTGATCGGAGCCTAAACGCTCAATGTAATAACAGGAGTCTGGATACCCAACAAAATTGACCGGAGCCTGAACGCTCAACGTAATAACCGGAATCTGGATACTCAACGAAACTAACCGGAGCCTGAATGCTCAACGTAATAACCGGAGTCTGGATACTCAACGAATCTGACTGGAGCCTGAACAATCAACGTAATAACTGGAGTCTGGATACAAAACGAAACTGACCGGAGCCTGAACGCTCAACGTAATAACCGGAGTCTGGATACCCAATGAAACTGACCGGAGCCTGAACGCTCAACGTAATAACCGGAATCTCGATACCCAACGAAACTAACCGGAGCCTGAACGCTCAACGTAATAACCGGAGTCTGGATACCCAACAAAACTGACCGGAGCCTGCTCGCTCAACGTAATAACCGGAATCTGGATACCCAACAAAACTGACCGGAGCCTGAACGCTCAACGTAATAACCGGAGTCTGGATACCCAACGAAACTGACGGAGCCTGCTCGCTCAACGTAATAACCGGAGTCTGGATACCCAACAAAACTGACCGGAGCCAGAACTTTCAACGTAAAAACCGGAGTCTGGATATTCAACAAAACTGACCGGAGCCTAAACGCTCAACGTAATAACCGGGGTCTGGATACCGAACGAAACTGACCGGAGCCTGAACGCTCAACGTAATAACCGAAGTCTGGATACCAAACAAAACTGACCGGAGCCTGAACGCTCAACGTAATAACCGGAGTCTCGAGACCCAATGAAACTGACCGGAGCCTGAACGCTCAACTTAATAACCGGAGTCTGGATACCCAACGAACCTGACCGGAGCTTGAACGCTCAACGTAATAACCGGAGTCTGGATACCCAACAAAACTGACCTGAGCCTGAACGCTCAACGTAATAACCGGAGTCTGGATACTCAACGAAACTGACCGGAGCCGGAACGCTCAACTTCATAACTGGAGTCTGGATGCTCAACAAAACTGACCGGAGCCTGAACGCTTAACGTAATAACCGAAGTCTAGATACCCAACAAAACTGACCGGAGCCTGAACACCTAATGTAATAACCAGAGTCTGGATACACAACGAAACTGACCGGAGCCTAAACGATCAAATTAATAACCGGAGTCTGGATACCCAACGAAACTGACCGGAGCCTGAACGCACAATGTAATAATAGGAGTCTGGATAACCAACAAAACTGACCGGAGGCTGAACGCTCAACGTAATAACTGGAGTCTGGATACCCAATGAAACTGATCGGAGCCTAAACGCTCAACGTAATAACAGGAGTCTGGATACCCAACAAAATTGACCGGAGCCTGAACGCTCAACGTAATAACCGGAATCTGGATACTCAACAAAACTAACCGGAGCCTGAATGCTCAACGTAATAACCGGAGTCTGGATACAAAACGAAACTGACTGGAGCCTGAACGCTCAACGTTATAACCGGAGTCTGGATACCCAATGAAACTGACCGGAGCCTGAACGCTCAACGTAATAACCGGAATCTGGATACTCAACGAAACTAACCGGAGCCTGAACGCTCAACGTAATAAACGGAGTCTGGATACTCAACGAATCTGACTGGAGCCTGAACAATCAACGTAATAACTGGAGTCTGGATACAAAACGAAACTGACCGGAGCCTGAACGCTCAACGTAATAACCGGAGTCTGGATACCCAATGAAACTGACCGGAGCCTGAACGCTCAACGTAATAACCGGAATCTCGATACCCAACGAAACTAACCGGAGCCTGAACGCTCAATGTGATAACCGGAGTCTTGATACTCAACGAAACTGACCGGAGCCTGAACGCTCAACGTAATAACCGGAATCTGGATTCCAAACGAAACTGACCAGAGCCTGAACACTCCACGTAATAACCGGAGTCTGGATACCCAACGAAACTGACCGGAGCCTGAACGCTAAACGTAATAACCGGATTATGGATACCCAACGAAACTGATCGGAGCCTAAACGCTCAATGTAATAACAGGAGTCTGGATACCCAACAAAATTGACCGGAGCCTGAACGCTCAACGTAATAACCGGAATCTGGATACTCAACGAAACTAACCGGAGCCTGAATGCTCAACGTAATAACCGGAGTCTGGATACTCAACGAATCTGACTGGAGCCTGAACAATCAACGTAATAACTGGAGTCTGGATACAAAACGAAACTGACCGGAGCCTGAACGCTCAACGTAATAACCGGAGTCTGGATACCCAATGAAACTGACCGGAGCCTGAACGCTCAACGTAATAACCGGAATCTCGATACCCAACAAAACTAACCGGAGCCTGAACGCTCAACGTAATAACCGGAGTCTGGATACCCAACAAAACTGACCGGAGCCTGCTCGCTCAACGTAATAACCGGAATCTGGATACCCAACAAAACTGACCGGAGCCTGAACGCTCAACGTAATAACCGGAGTCTGGATACCCAACGAAACTGACGGAGCCTGCTCGCTCAACGTAATAACCGGAGTCTGGATACCCAACAAAACTGACCGGAGCCAGAACTTTCAACGTAAAAACCGGAGTCTGGATATTCAACAAAACTGACCGGAGCCTAAACGCTCAACGTAATAACCGGGGTCTGGATACCGAACGAAACTGACCGGAGCCTGAACGCTCAACGTAATAACCGAAGTCTGGATACCAAACAAAACTGACCGGAGCCTGAACGCTCAACGTAATAACCGGAGTCTCGAGACCCAATGAAACTGACCGGAGCCTGAACGCTCAACTTAATAACCGGAGTCTGGATACCCAACGAACCTGACCGGAGCTTGAACGCTCAACGTAATAACCGGAGTCTGGATACCCAACAAAACTGACCTGAGCCTGAACGCTCAACGTAATAACCGGAGTCTGGATACTCAACGAAACTGACCGGAGCCGGAACGCTCAACTTCATAACTGGAGTCTGGATGCTCAACAAAACTGACCGGAGCCTGAACGCTTAACGTAATAACCGAAGTCTAGATACCCAACAAAACTGACCGGAGCCTGAACACCTAATGTAATAACCAGAGTCTGGATACACAACGAAACTGACCGGAGCCTAAACGATCAAATTAATAACCGGAGTCTGGATACCCAACGAAACTGACCGGAGCCTGAACGCACAATGTAATAATAGGAGTCTGGATAACCAACAAAACTGACCGGAGGCTGAACGCTCAACGTAATAACTGGAGTCTGGATACCCAATGAAACTGATCGGAGCCTAAACGCTCAACGTAATAACAGGAGTCTGGATACCCAACAAAATTGACCGGAGCCTGAACGCTCAACGTAATAACCGGAATCTGGATACTCAACAAAACTAACCGGAGCCTGAACGCTCAACGTAATAACCGGAGTCTGGATACAAAACGAAACTGACTGGAGCCTGAACGCTCAACGTTATAACCGGAGTCTGGATACCCAATGAAACTGACCGGAGCCTGAACGCTCAACGTAATAACCGGAATCTGGATACTCAACGAAACTAACCGGAGCCTGAACGCTCAACGTAATAAACGGAGTCTGGATACTCAACGAATCTGACTGGAGCCTGAACAATCAACGTAATAACTGGAGTCTGGATACAAAACGAAACTGACCGGAGCCTGAACGCTCAACGTAATAACCGGAGTCTGGATACCCAATGAAACTGACCGGAGCCTGAACGCTCAACGTAATAACCGGAATCTCGATACCCAACGAAACTAACCGGAGCCTGAACGCTCAATGTGATAACCGGAGTCTTGATACTCAACGAAACTGACCGGAGCCTGAACGCTCAACGTAATAACCGGAATCTGGATTCCAAACGAAACTGACCAGAGCCTGAACACTCCACGTAATAACCGGAGTCTGGATACCCAACGAAACTGACCGGAGCCTGAACGCTAAACGTAATAACCGGATTATGGATACCCAACGAAACTGATCGGAGCCTAAACGCTCAATGTAATAACAGGAGTCTGGATACCCAACAAAATTGACCGGAGCCTGAACGCTCAACGTAATAACCGGAATCTGGATACTCAACGAAACTAACCGGAGCCTGAATGCTCAACGTAATAACCGGATTCTGGATACTCAACGAATCTGACTGGAGCCTGAACAATTAACGTAATAACTGGAGTCTGGATACAAAACGAAACTGACCGGAGCCTGAACGCTCAACGTAATAACCGGAGTCTGGATACCCAATGAAACTGACCGGAGCCTGAACGCTCAACGTAATAACCGGAATCTCGATACCCAATGAAACTAACCGGAGCCTGAACGCTCAACGTAATAACCGGAGTCTGGATACCCAACAAAACTGACCGGAGCCTGCTCGCTCAACGTAATAACCGGAATCTGGATACCCAACAAAACTGACCGGAGCCTGAACGCTCAACGTAATAACCGGAGTCTGGATACCCAACGAAACTGACCGGAGCCTGCTCGCTCAACGTAATCACCGGAGTCTGGATACCCAACAAAACTGACCGGAGCCTGAACTTTCAACGTAAAAACCGGAGTCTGGATACCCAACAAAACTGACCGGAGCCTAAACGCTCAACGTAATAACCGGAGTCTGGATACCGAACGAAACTGACCGGAGCCTGAACGCTCAACGTAATAACCGAAGTCTGGATACCAAACAAAACTGACCGGAGCCTGAACGCTCAACGTAATAACCGGAGTCTGGAGACCCAATGAAACTGACCGGAGCCTGAACGCTCAACGTAATAACCGGAGTCTGGATACCCAACGAACCTGACCGGAGCCTGAACGCTCAACGTAATAACCGGAGTCTGGATACCCAACAAAACTGACCTGAGCCTGAACGCTCAATGTAATAACCGGAGTCTGGATACTCAACGAAACTGACCGGAGCCGGAACGCTCAACTTCATAACTGGAGTCTGGATGCTCAACAAAACTGACCAGAGCCTGAACGCTTAACGTAATAACCGAAGTCTAGATACCCAACAAAACTGACCGGAGCCTGAACGCCTAATGTAATAACCAGAGTCTGGATACACAACGAAACTGACCGGAGCCTAAACGATCAAATTAATAACCGGAGTCTGGATACCCAACGAAACTGACCGGAGCCTGAACGCACAATGTAATAATAGGAGTCTGGATACCCAACAAAACTGACCGGAGGTTGAACGCTCAACGTAATAACTGGAGTCTGGATACCCAATGAAACTGATCGGAGCCTAAACGCTCAACGTAATAACAGGAGTCTGGATACCCAACAAAATTGACCAGAGCCTGAACGTTCAACGTAATAACCGGAATCTGGATACTCAACGAAACTAACCGGAGCCTGAACGCTCAACGTAATAACCGGAGTCTGGATACAAAACGAAACTGACCGGAGCCTGAACGCTCAACGTTATAACCGGAGTCTGGATACCCAAAGAAACTGACCGGAGCCTGAACGCTCAACGTAATAACCGGAATCTGGATACTCAACGAAACTAACCGGAGCCTGAACGCTCAACGTAATAAACGGAGTCTGGATACTCAACGAATCTGACTGGAGCCTGAACAATCAACGTAATAACTAGAGTCTGGATACAAAACGAAACTGACCGGAGCCTGAACGCTCAACGTAATAACCGGAGTCTGGATACCCAATGAAACTGACCGGAGCCTGAACGCTCAACGTAATAACCGGAATCTCGATACCCAACGAAACTAACCGGAGCCTGAACGCTCAACGTGATAACCGGAGTCTTGATACTCAACGAAACTGACCGGAGCCTGAACGCTCAACGTAATAACCGGAATCTGGATTCCAAACGAAACTGACCAGAGCCTGAACACTCCACGTAATAACCGGAGTCTGGATACCCAACGAAACTGACCGGAGCCTGAACGCTAAACGTAATAACCGGATTATGGATACCCAACGAAACTGATCGGAGCCTAAACGCTCAATGTAATAACAGGAGTCTGGATACCCAACAAAATTGACCGGAGGCTGAACGCTCAACGTAATAACCGGAATCTGGATACTCAATGAAACTAACCGGAGCCTGAATGCTCAACGTAATAACCGGATTCTGGATGCTCAACGAATCTGACTGGAGCCTGAACAATCAACGTAATAACTGGAGTCTGGATACAAAACGAAACTGACTGGAGCCTGAATGCTCAACGTAATAACCGGAGTCTGGATACCCAATGAAACTGACCGGAGCCTGAACGCTCAACGTAATAACCGGAATCTCGATACCCAACGAAACTAACCGGAGCCTAAACGCTCAACGTAATAACCGGAGTCTGGATACCAAACCAAACTGACCGGAGCCTGAACGCTCAACGTAATAACCGAAGTCTGGATACCAAACAAAACTGACCGGAGCCTGAACGCTCAACGTAATAACCGGAGTCTGGAGACCCAATGAAACTGACCGGAGCCTGAACGCTCAACGTAATAACCGGAGTCTGGATACCCAACGAACCTGACCGGAGCCTGAACACTCAACGTAATAACCGGAGTCTGGATACCCAACAAAACTGACCTGAGCCTGAACGCTCAACGTAATAACCGGAGTCTGGATACTCAACGAAACTGACCGGAGCCGGAACGCTCAACTTCATAACTAGAGTCTGGATGCTCAACAAAACTGACCGGAGCCTGAACGCTTAACGTAATAACCGAAGTCTAGATACCCAACAAAACTGACCGGAGCCTGAACGCCTAATGTAATAACCAGAGTCTGGATACACAACGAAACTGACCGGAGCCTAAACGATCAAATTAATAACCGGAGTCTGGATACCCAACGAAACTGACCGGAGCCTGAACGCACAATGTAATAATAGGAGTCTGGATACCCAACAAAACTGACCGGAGGCTGAACGCTCAACGTAATAACCGGAATCTGGATACTCAACGAAACTAACCGGAGCCTGAACGCTCAACGTAATAACCGGAGTCAGGATACAAAACGAAACTGACCGGAGCCTGAACGCTCAACGTAATAACCGGAGTCTGGATACCCAATGAAACTGACCGGAGCCTGAACGCTCAACGTAATAACCGGAATCTAGATACTCAACGAAACTAACCGGAGCCTGAACGCTCAACATAATAAACGGAGTCTGGATACTCAACGAATCTGACTGGAGCCTGAACAATCAACGTAATAACTGGAGTCTGGATACAAAACGAAACTGACCGGAGCCTGAACGCTCAACGTAATAACCGGAAACTGGATACCCAATGAAACTGACCGGAGCCTGAACGCTCAACGTAATAACCGGAATCTCGATACCCAACGAAACTAACCGGAGCCTGAACGCTCAACGTGATAACCGGAGTCTTGATACTCAACGAAACTGACCGGAGCCTGAACGCTCAACGTAATAACCGAAATCTGGATTCCCAACGATACTGACCAGAGCCTGAACACTCCACGTAATAATCGGAGTCTGGATACTTAACGAAACTGACCGGAGCCTGTTCGCTCAACGTAATAACCGGAGTCTGGATACTCAACAAAACTGATCGGAGCCTGAACGTTCGACGTAATAACCTAAGTCTGGATACCCCACAAAACTGACCCGAGCCTGAACGCTCAACGTAATAACCGGAGTCTGGATACCCAACGAAACTGACCAGAGCCTGAACGCTCAACGTAATAACCGAAGTCTGGATGCCAAACGAAACTGACCGGAGCCTGAACGCTCAACGAAATAACCGTAGTCTGGAGACCCAACGAAACTGACCTGAGCCTGAATGCTCAACATAATAACCGGAGTCTGGATACCCAACGAAACTAACCAGAGCCTGAACGCTCAACGTAATAACCGGAGTCTTGATACCCAACGAAACTGACCAGAGCCTGAATGCACAACGTAATAACCGAAGTCTGGATACCCAACGAAACTGACCGGAGCCTGAACGCTCAACGTATCAACCGGAGTCTGGATACCCAACGAAACTGACCGGAGCCTGCTCGCTCAACGTAATAACAAGAGTCTGGATACCCAACAAAACTGACCGGAGCCTGAACGCTCAACGTAATAACCGGAGTCTGGATACCCAACGAAACTGACCGGAGCCTGATCGCTCAACGTAATAACCGAAGTCTGGATACCAAACAAAACTGACCGGAGCCTGAACGCTCAACGTAATAACTGGAGTCTGGAGACCCAATGAAACTGACCGGAGCATGAACGCTCAACGTAATAACCAGAGTCTGGATACCCAACGAACCTGACCGGAGCCTGAACGCTCAAGTCATAACCGGAGTCTGGATACCCAACAAAACTGAACTGAGCCTGAACGCTCAATGGAAAAACAGGAGTCTGGATACCCAACGAATCTGACCGGAGCCTGAATGCTCAACGTAATAACCGGAGTCTGGATACCCAACAAAACTGAACAGAGCCGAACGCTCAACGTAATAACCGGAGTCTGGATACTCAACGAAACTGACCGGAGCCGGAACGCTCAACGTAATAACCGGAGTCTGGATGCTCAACGAAACTGACCAGAGCCTGAACGCTTAACGTAATAACCGGAGTCTAGATACCCAACAAAACTGACCAGAGCCTGAACGCCTAATGTAATAACCAGAGTCTGGATACGCAATGAAACTGACCGGAGCCTGAACGATCAAAGTAATAACCGGAGTCTGGATACGCAACGAAACTGACCGGAGCCTGAACGCTCAACGTAATAACCGGAGTCTGGATACCCAACGAAACTGACCGGAACCTGAACGCTCAACGTAATAACCGAAGTCTGGATACCAAACAAAACTAACCGGAGCTTGAACGATCAACGTAATAACCGGAGTCTGGATACCCAACGAAACTGACCGGAGCCTGAACGCTAAACGTAATAACCGGATTCTGGATACCCAACGAAACTGATCGGAGCCTAAACGCTCAATGTAATCACAGGAGTCTGGATACCCAACAAAACTTACCGGAGCCTTAACGCTCAACGTAATAACCGAAGTCTGGATACTCAACGAATCTGACTGGAGCCTGAACAATCAACGTAATAACTGGAGTCTGGATACAAAATGAAACTGACCGGAGCCTGAATGCTCAACGTAATAACCGGAGTCTGGATACCCAACGAAACTGACCGGAACCTGAACGCTCAACGTAATAACCGGAATCTCGATACCGAACGAAACTAACCGGAGCCTAAACGCTCAACGTAATAACCGGAGTCATGATACTCAACGAAACTGACCGGGGCCTTAACACTCAACGTAATAACCGGAGTCTGGATACCCAACGAAACTGATCGGAGCCTTAACGCTCAATGTAATAACAGGAGTCTGGATACCCAACAAAATTGACCGGAGCCTGAACGCTCAACGTAATAACCGGAATCTGGATACTCAACGAAACTAACCGGAGCCTTAATGCTCAACGTAATAACCGGAGTTTGGATACTCAACGAATCTGACTGGAGCCTGAACAATCAACGTAATAACTGGAGTCTAGATACAAAACGAAACTGACCGGAGCCTGAACGCTCAACGTAATAACCGGAGTCTGGATACCCAATGAAACTAACCGGAGCCTGAACGCTCAACGTAATAACCGGAGTCTGGATACCCAACGAAACTGACCGGAGGCTCAACGTAATAACCGGAGTCTGGATACCCAACAAAACTGACCGGAGCCTGAACGCTCAACGTAATAACCGGAGTCTGGATACCCAACGAAACTGACCGGAGCCTAAACTTTCAATGTAAAAACCGGAGTCTGGATACCCAACAAAACTGACCGGAGCCTCAACGCTCAACGTAATAACCGGAGTCTGGATACCCAACGAAACTGAACGGAGCCTGAACGCTCAACGTAATAACCGAAGTCTGGATACCAAACAAAACTGAGCGGACCCTGAGCGCTCAACGTAATAACCGGTGTCTGGAGACCCAATGAAACTGACCGGAGCCTGAACGCTCAACGTAATAACCGGAGTCTGGATACCCAACGAACCTGACCGGAGCCTGCTCGCTCAACGTAATAACTGGAGTCTGGATACCCAACAAAACTGACCGGAGCCTGAACGCTCAACGTAATAACCGGAGTCTGGATACCCAACAAAACTGTCTGGAGCCTGAACTTTCAATGTAAAAACCGGAGTCTGGATACCCAACAAAACTGAC
>OZ012736.1:220918546-220921046 GCA_963859935.3 Lathyrus sativus
CAGAGTCTTGACCTTCAGAACCTGTCTTCAGAGTCTTCAGAGTCTTCAGAGTCTTGACCTTCAGAACCAGTCTTCAGAGTCTTGACGCACTTGGTCTTCAGAGCCTTCAGCCTTCAGAACTTCAAGTCATCAGAGTCTTCAGCACTTTGTTCTTTATAGGACTCACTCTTCAGAGACGCTCGTTAGCTTCCAGATCAGATGCATAACTCATAGCAGAATCTATAGATGCATTGCAACTGCAATATCCAGCATCCTTGATTCTGTACTGAACATGATCAGATGCAGAGACAAACTTGCTTCTTCACTGAGCTTCATTTGCTTTTAGATCAGATGCACTTCTTCAGAGCAGAAACCACAGGAGCATTGCAACTGCAATATCCAGCACCCTTGGTTCTTTACTGATGGTGATCAGATACATAAGCAAACTAGCTTCTTACAAGCACTTCATGACGTCACATTAAGTAATTCCATAAGTTACTAGCTGCACACGTTGCTTTTGTTTGTTTGGTCTAATATATTTAATTTAATATGACCTGCACATAACAAACATTAAACCATAAAATGGTTCTTTCACAAATACTCAATTGTTATCATCAAAACATAGAGATAATCCTGTAGAGACAAATCTTGCTCTTACATAGATCACTATTTTCTTCTTAAACTAAGTTTGAAAACACTTAATACACCAGTAAATTGTCGAATCCCCGAAGAACAAAATTATTGCATATCGATTCATAAATTCATATCTTAAGTAAAAGTTTTAGTCCCCTTTAGTTTACGCATTTATTTCGCTATTATTCAACTTGAAACCAAACCGACCTAGCTAAACACCGTAACACCCGATAATACTAGATTGATTACGAGTCCCTGTGGGATCGATATCTATTATTACTACGCGATAGACTGTGCACTTACAGTTAGATTTTTTAGACATAGAAAGTCGCAATCACTCGCGTTTGTTTTTGTGTGTGTGCATGTGTGTGTGCGTGCGTGTGCGTGTGTGCGTGTGTGTGTGTCTGTGAGTGCACGGGCGTGTTTCTGTGCATGCGAGTGCATGTGTGAGTTTGTGTGTGTGTGTGTGCGCGCGTGCGTGTGTGTGTGTGTGTGTGCGAGCCGCGTGCGTTAGTGCATTCGTGCATGCGTGTGTGTGTGTGTGTGTGAGTGTGTGCGTGTGTGCGTGCGTGTATGCGCGAGATCACGCGCGCGTATGCGATTGTATGTGCGCATGCGCGCACACGTGTGTGTGTGTGTGTGTGTATGTGTGTGTGTGTATGTGTGTGTGTGTGTGTCTGTGTGTGCGCGTTTGTGAGTTTGTATGCGTGTGTATGTGTGTGTGTCTAAGTGTGCGTGCACACGTGTGTATGTGTGTGTCTGCGCAGGTGTGTATGTGTGTGTGTGCACGTGCGTGTGTACATGCGTGCCTCCGTGTTTGTGTGTATGCATGCGTGTGTGTGTGTCCATGTGTGCACGCGCGTGTTTGTGTGCACGCGAGTGCGTGTGTGTGGTTGTGTGTGTGTGTGTGTATGTGTGTGCGCACGTGTGTGTGTCTGTGAGTGTGTGTGTGTGTGTGTGTGTGTGTATGCGTGTGTATGTGTGTGCACGGTTGTGTGCGTGCGTGTGTGTGTATGTGTTTGCGAGCGGCGTGCGTTAGTGCACACGTGCGTGCGCGTGTGTGCGTGTGGGTGCGGGCGCGCACGCGTGTTAGTGTGTAAGTGTGTGCGATTGCACGAGTATGTGTATGCGCGTGCACACATGTGTATGTGTCTGTGTGTGTGCCAGTGTATGCGTGCGCGTGTATCTGTGTGTGTGTCAGTATGTGCGTGCACACGTGTGTGTGGGTGAGCCTGTGCACGTGCGTGTATGTGCGTGCGAGTGTGTGCGTGCGTTTTGGCGTGTGCGTGTGTGTGAGCGCGCGCATGCACATGTGTTTGGGTGTGTGTCTGCGCTGGTGTGTGTGTGTGCGTGTGTGCGTGCGTGCGTGACTGCGTGTGTGTGTATGTGTGTGTGTGCTGGTGCACACGCGTGTGTGTGTTTGCACGCACGCGCGTTTTATGTGTGAGTGTTTGTGTGTGTGTGTGTGCACACGCGTTTGTGTATGCGTATGTGTCTGTGGATGTATGTACGTGCGTGTGCGTGTGAGTGTATGTGTGTGCACGCGAGTGTGCGTGGATAAGACCGCGTGCGTGTTTGTGTTTCTGAGTGTATATATGCACGCACGTGTGTGTATGTGTGTGTGTGCGTGTGTGTGTGTGCGTGTGTGAGCGTGTGTGTGCGAGCGACGTACGTCAGTGCATGCGTGCGTGCGTGCGTGTATCTGTGTGTGTGCGTGTGTGTGTGTGCGTGTGTGAGCGTGTGTGTGCGAGCGACGTACGTCAGTGCATGCGTGCGTGCGTGCGTGTATCTGTGTGTGTGCGTGTGTGTGCCTGCGTATGTTTGTGTGTGTGTGTGTGTCTGTGTGTGTACACATGCGCGTGTGTGTGCCTGTGAGTGTATGTGTGTA
>OZ012736.1:220923546-220946046 GCA_963859935.3 Lathyrus sativus
GCCTACGTGTTTGTGTGTGTGTGTGTGGGTGTGTGCGCGCGCTTTTGTGTGTGTGTGTGTGCGCGCGCGTATGTGTGTGTATGCATGCATGCGTGTGTGTGTGTGTGTATGTGTGTGTGTGTGTGTGCGCACCTGCGTGTGTGTGTGTGTGAGCATGCACAGGTGCCCGCGTGTTCGTATGTTTGTGCGTGCACCTGTGTGTATGCGTGTGTATGTCTCTATGTGTGTGTGAAAGAGAGAGTGTGAGCACGCATGTGTGTGTGCGTTTGTGTGTGCGTGTGTGTGCGTGTGTGCACGTGTGCGTGCGTGTGTTTGTTTGCGTGTTTGCATGTGTGCGTGTGCGTGTGTGAGAGAGTGAGTGTGCGCATGCGTGTGTGTGTGTGTGGGTGCCCACGCACACTTGTGTGTATGTGTGTATACGCACGCGTGCGTGTTCGTGTGTATGTGTGTGTATGTATTTGTGCACACACGTGTGTGTATCCATGTGTGTGCGCGCGCACGTGTTTGTGTGTGTGTGTGTGTGTGTTTATGTGTGTGTGCGAGAGAGAGAGAGAAAGAGAGTGTGTGTGCACGTGTGTGTGTGTGTGTGAGTGTGTGTGCGTGTGTGTGCGCACACGCGTGTTTGTGTGCATGCAAGTGCGTGTGTGCATGTGTGTGTGTTTACGTGTGCGTGTGTGTGTGTGTATGTGTTTGTGTGTGTGCGTGTGTATGTGTGTGTCTGTGTGTGCGATTGTGTGTGTGTACGGGCGTGTTCGTGTGCACGCGAGTGCGTGTGTGTGTGTGTGTGTGTGTGTGTCTGTGCGTGTGTGTGTGTGTGTATGTGTGTGTGCGTGTGTGTGTATGCGCACGCGTGTGTTTGTTCGTGTGTGTGTGTGTGTGTATGCAAGCGGCGTGCGTTATTGCATTCTTGCATGCGTGTGTGTGTGAGTGAGTGTGTGCGCGTGTCCGTGGGTGTGTGTGCATGCGCGCCTATGCGAGTGTGTGTGTGTGTGTGTGTGCATGCGCGCACACGTGTGTCTGTGTGTATGTGTCTGTGTGTATGTGAGTGTGTGTTTGTCTGTGTGTACGCGCTCGTGTGTTTGTATTTTTGTGTGTGTCTAAGTGTGTGTGTGTGTGTGTGTCTGTGCAGGTGTATGTATGTGTGTGCACGTGCGTGCGTGCATGCTTGTGTGCGTGTTTGTGTGCGTGTGTGTGTTTTGGTGTGTACACGCGCGTGTTTGTATGCACAGGAGTGCGTGTGTGCGGTTGTGTGTGTGTGTGCGTGTGTATGTGTGTGTATGCGTGAGTGCTTGTGTGTGTGTATGTGTGCGCGTGTGTTCGCACGTGAGTGTGCGTACGCGTCTGTGTGTTTGTGTGTGTGTATATGTGTGTGCGTGTATGCACGTGTGTGTGTGTGTGTGTGCGTGTGTGTGTGTGTGTATGTGTTTGCGAGCGACGTGCGTAAGTGCATGCGTGCGTGTGTGAGTGTGGGTGCGCACGCGCACGCGTGTTTTTGTGTGAGTGTGCGCGTGCGTGTGTGTGCGAGCGACGTACGGTAGTGCATGCGTGCGTGCGTGTATCTGTGTGTGTGCGTGCCTACGTATGTTTGTGTGTGTGTGTGTGTGTGTGTGTATGTGTGTGTGCGTGTGTGTGTCTGTATGTGTATACATGCGCGTGTGTGTGCTTGTGAGTGTATGCGTGTGTATGTGTGTAGGTGGGTTAGCACGCGCGCGGATATCTTTGGGTGCGCGCACGTGTTTGTGTATGTGTCTGCGTGTGTGAGTGTGTGTGAAAGAGAGTGTGTGAGCGCACGCGCGCGTGTGTGTGTGTGTGTGTGTGTGTGTGTGCGTGTGTGCACGCGAGTCTGTGTGTGCGCGCGTCTGTGTGTGTGTGTCTGTGCGTGTGTGTGCATGCGTGTACGTATGTGTGTATATGCACAGGCGCGCACACGCATGTGTCTCTGAGCACAGGTGCGCGCGTGTGTTGGTGTTTGCGCGCGCACGCATGTGTTTGTATTTGCGCGTGTGTGTTTGTGTGTGTGTGTGTCTGTGCATGCACGCCTGCGTGTGTGTATGTGTGGGTGTGTGTGAGTGCGCGCGCATGCGAACGTGTGTGTGTGTGTGTGCGTGAACACGCGTGTATATGTGTGTGTCTGCGCAGGTGTGTGTGTGTGTGTGTGCGTGTGTGTGGGTGCATGCATGTTTATGTTTGTGGGTGTGCATGCGAGCACTCGCGTGTGAGTGTGCGTGTGTACGTGTGTGTGCGTGCGTGTGTGTGTGTATGTGTGTGTGTGTGTGTGCGCGCGCACGCGTTTATGTGTTTGCACGCACGCGTGTTTTTGTGTACGCGTGTTTGTATGTGTATGTGTGTGTGCGTGTGTGTGTGTGCACGCGCGTTTGTGTATGCGTGTGTGAGTGGGTGTGCGCGTGCGCTTTCGTATTTGTGAGTGTATGTGTGTGTGCACGTGTGTGTGTGTGTGTGTTTTTTGTGTGTGTGTGCATGTGTGTGCGTGTGCGTGTGCGTGTGTGTACGTGTGTGTGTGTCTGTGTGTGCACGGGCGTGTTTGTGTGCATGCGAATGCATGTGTGCGTGTGTGTGTGTGTGTGTGTGTGTGTGTGTGTGTGTGTGTTTGTAGGCGAGCGGCATGCGTTAGTGCATTTGTGCATGCGTGTGTGTGTGTGTGTGTGTTTGCGCAGGTGTGTATTTTTGTGTGTGTGTGTGTGTATGCACGTGCGTGCGTACATGCGTGTCTGCGTGTTTGTGTGTGTGAGTGCGTGTCTGTGTGCCTGTGTATGCGCGCGCGTGTTTGTGTGCACGTGAGTGCGTTTGCGCGGTTGTGTGTGTGTGTGTATGTGTGTGCGTGCGGGCATGCGAGCTTGTGTGTGTGTGTGCGCGCGTGTGCCCACGTGTGTGTGTGTGTGTGCACACGCGTCTGTGTGTGTGTGTATTCGTCTGAGTGTGTGTGTGTGTGTGTGTGTGTGTGCATGTGTGTGCATGCGTGCGTGTGTGTGTATGTGTTTGCGAGCGGCGTGCGTTAGTGCATACGTGCGCGCGCACGCGTGTTTTTGTGTGTGGGTGTGCGCGCATGTGTGTATGCGCGTGCACACACACATGTGTGTGTGTGTGTCTGTAAATGCGCGCGCGTGTGTTTGTGTGTGTATGTGTGTGTGTCCGTGTGTGCGCGCATGTGTGTGTGAGGGTGTGCCTGCGCACGTGCGTGTATGTGTGCGTGAGTGCGTGCGTGCCAGCGCGTGTGTGTGTATGCGCTCACACGCGCGTGTGTGTGGGTGTGTGTCTGCACGGGTGTGTGCGTGTGTGTGCGCGCGCGTGCGTGCGTGTGTGAGTGTGTGTGTGTGTGTGTATGTGTGTGTGTATGGGCGCGCACGCGAGTGTGCGTTTGCAAGCACACACCTTTTGTGTGCGAGTGTTTGTGTGTGTGTGCGCGCGAGCATACACGCGCGTATGCGAGTGAGTGTGTGCGTGAGTACACACTTGTGTCTGTGTGTATGTGTATGTGTCTGTGTGTACGCGCGTGTGTGTATTTGTGTGTGTATCTAAGTGTGCACGCACGCGTGTGTGTGTGTATGTGTGGGTGTGTGTGTCTGCGCATGTGTGTGTATATGCACGTGCGTGCGTGCCTACGTGTTTGTGTGCGTGTGCGCGCGCGCGCTTTTGTGCGTGTGTGTGCGCGTATGTGTGTGTGTGCATGCGTGGGTACGTGTGTGTGTGTGTGTGTGTGAGTACGTACATGCGTGCGTGTGTGTGTGCGTATGAGCGTGCACATGCGTGTGTACGTGCACGGGTGCGCGCGCGTGTTCGTTTGTTTGTGCGTGCACCTGTGTGTATGCGTGTGTATGTCTTTGTGTGTGTGTGAGAGAGAGTGTGAGCACGCGTGTATGTGTGTGCGTGTGTGTGCGTGTGTGCACGTGTGCGTGTGTGTGTGTGTGTGTGTTTGCGTGTTTGCTTGTGTGCGTGTGCGTGTGTGAGAGAGTGAGTGTCCGCATGCGTGTGTGTGTGTGTGTGTGTATGTGTGTATGCGCACGCGCACGCATGTTCGTGTGTATGTGTGTGTGTGTATTTGTGCACGCACGTGTGTGTATGCATGTGTGTGCGCACGCACGTGTTTGTGTGTGTGAGAGAGAGAGAGAAAGAGAGTGTGTGTGCATGTGTGTGTGTGTGTGCGTGTGTGTGTGCGCGCACACGCGTGTTTGTGTGCATGCAAGTGCGTGTGTGCGTGTGTGTGTGTGTTTGTGTGTGCGTGTGTGCATGCGTGCGTGTGTGTGCGTGTGTGTGTGTGTGTGTGTTTGTGTGTGTGCGTGTGTATGTGTGTGTCTGTGTGTGCGGTTGTGTGTGTGCACGGGTGAGACAGCCTATGTCCCATTAGTGGAATTCTAATGAAACCTTATAAAAATACAGAAAAATTTGAAATTTTTAAAGGACAATACTTAATTATTTAAAAACATACTGTTTCACATACATATGCTTCAAATATATTTTACAGAGTTTGACACCGTTAAGACTAGCGGCCTTGCCACATAGATAAAACATAAAATAAAAGTACAGAAAGGAAACCAAAAAGAAAGCATACCAAAAGGGACCTCCTAAGTCCAACAAGACTGACACTTATACTGACTGTAGTAGTAGGGATGTGATTAGCGTTTGACAAAACACTAACAGCTCCCAATCTAGATGTTATAGTAACACATCTCCACGTCACTTCATATCCTTTCCTTCTGAGTTGTCGGGAAGTACGCAAGATTCGAGCTCATCGTCTGATCGTCATAAAATAATCCAAAATGCAAAACAAAAATGACACAGGGCTAAGATTCATGTACAAGTTTAAAAGTGGGAATGAATGTGTAAAATAATAATATATATGGAAACCATATTTATACAAACAAGCGTATCTTATACCCACAATTACATATACTTTATTTATTCTAATGCATCCCTGAACTATATGCTGACTCAGGCCACTAAACGCTGTCAATGATATCTATCCCATTTACCAAGATCAGATATCACTAGACCACATGCCACCAACGTACTCCCAATTACCAAGAGCTACGCCACCTAACTTCACATGGAGCCTAGGTGTTATAAGTCGATCGTCCCTGAGAATTCAGGCCAAGAACCTTGTCTTGCCTAGCATGCATAGATAATAATCCCCGTCGGGATTGCAGGCGACTGATCAACCTCGTGCGTCCCATACCGCACGGCGGTGGACTTACACATTCCTTAATGCAAGTCTATATGATCACTCACTCATCTTGTGGCAACTCTTAGCCATAAGTATTAAGTTAATAATGGGGAATTATCGTATCAACTTTTCAAGTTATACTTATTATCTAGATACTTAGGTTGAGTACCAAATCCATCCAATGTCTTGCCATATTTGATCTTTGTCCTTACATAATAAGTTCAGTTTGTATAATGGGTAATTGTATGGTTAACTTCCCAGGTAAGAGAGGTGGACTGTAAACGGCATAGTCGACCAAGTCTTTCCTTAGCCAGAACCCAACCAAATATAACTACTCATTGTATCCAACTTTCCTTATGTTAATGGGGATCAATTACTTAATATCTAGCAATGTTTTTCTCTCATTAACCGATTATTTCCTTAATCTATCAATCACAATCATTCAAGTATAAATAAAATAAACAATTATAAAATTAACCGAATAATGCAAGCACAATACAATACCAAATTGTCAAAGATTATTCCTATGATAATTAATTAAGGCCGGCGTAACCTCGCCTAGTGATTTGTGAAAATCATTATTTGAGAATAGGCTCTCCTTAATTATTTATCGCTAGTAGGGCTTAGGTCACCACTACACACATATATATTAAGTTATTTTACGCTAACCGTCCCAATCGTATACGAAATCTTGCCCCCACCTTTTGTTGAGTGTTGTTGAAAGTCCACAAGTGTTGTCTTCGATCTTTGCCAAGAACCTAATTTACGATAACCGTTGGATTGTACGAAATTTATGAAATAATTAGAATATAATTTATGGTTAATTGAACATAATCCCGTTATAACTTGAAATATTTATTTATTTAAATATATCATAATAACCTCCAAAATAATTATTAAATTCAAATATAAATTATATTATACCTCCTTTTGAATTTGTTTGTTTTAGAAAATTGTCAAGAGTATATTTCTAATAACATTTAAATTATAATAAAATTTGGGCATTATAACGACTTAAAATGGTAAAATTTATTTTGGACTTTATAAGTTCAATATATCGACGTCTGAACGGAATTTGCATAGAAAATTTAAAATAACCTTTATATAAATAACATAATTAAAATAATATAATTAAAATAAAATGGACATTATAACGGCTTACCGATTACTTATGAAAATGATTTGGGCAGAACTTTGACGTATAAAACTCCCTTGAAACTTTAGAAGAACTTTTACCACAAAATACTCTAAAGGTTACGAACCGATATCGTGGGAACTTCGATAACTAAAACTAATATTGCTATATGAAGAAATTAGAGAAGGAAAGAAGTAAAGAAGTAAGAAAGATGATTTGTGAATGAATGAATGAAAATGGGGTGGAAGAGACCCCTATTTATACTAGTTGTAAAATATTAAAATAACATAATTTATCATCTTTTGCCCATACCTTCCAACTTTTCAACTCTTGCTAGTAAATATGTCTCTATCAAATATTTACTAATCTTTCATCAATAGTGCTTTAGGTGTTCTAGTATGACTTTGTGAAAATAATTTATGACAAAGGTATGGGAGCTTGATTTCATGACATAATATTATGTAGGATATTAATAGAAAATGAGATATATATTTCTTTTATAAAAAGTAAAATGTTAATAATATTAATAATAATAAAAATAGTAAAAAGGATAGTTATTTGATATTTTTATTGTCTTAAGATTATTTTATTTATTAATTGGTTTATAGAGTAAAATGATAATATTCAAATAAAATAAAATCAATTAATAATAACAAAACAAGAACAACAATAATGATAATAATAATATGAATAATTAATTAACTTAAAGTTAAGGGTTTTAAGTACCAATTTAAATTTCAAAGTTTAGTTTATAAAATGAAACGATGATATTCAAATTGAAGAATAAAAGTAATAAATATAAAAAGTAATTAATTAATAAATTAATTATTATAAGTGTTAGTTTCAACATTTAATTTTTAATAACTAGCATTGTTAAAATCTCAAATCTAACTAGATATATTATTTAGTGTATGGAAAAATTAGGATGTTACATTACCACCCCCCTTAAAAGAAATTTCGTCCTCGAAATTTAGCGTACCTAAAACATATGTGGATACTTCTGACGCATGTCTTCTTCTCTTTCCCAAGTAGAATCACCAGTTACATCATCCCACACGACTCTAACCAATGGTATTTGCTTTCCACGAAGTTCTTTAATACGATGATCTAAGATCTTGACAGGTATAGCCTCATATTCCAAATTATCTCTAAGTTCCACAGTTTCAGGCTCAATGACATGTGAAGGGTCCGGATAATACTTCCTCAGTTGTGATACATGAAATACATCATGAAGATTAGACAAGTTTGGCGGCAAAGCAATGTGATACGCTACAGGTCCAATCCGCCGTAGAATTTGAAAAGGCCCGATAAACCTTGGTGTTAACTTCCTAGTTTTGATTGCTCGTGCAATTCCCGCCCTAGGAGTTACCCTAATGAACACGTGATCTCCTGCCTCGAACTCCAAAGGTCTTCTCCTCTTATCATTATAACTCTTTTGACGGTCCTGTGCTGCCTTCATTTTTTCTCTAATAAGTTTAACCTGATCTGTCGTTTGTTGCACGAATTCTGAACCCAATATTTTATTTTCTCCAACCTCATACCAACATAAAGGTGTACGACACTTTCTTCCGTATAATGCTTCATATGGAGCCATGCCGATACTTGAGTGAAAACTATTGTTGTAAGTAAACTCAATCAATGGTAAGAACTCGTCCCAACTTCCTTTGTGTTCAAGAGCACAAGCTCTCAACAAATCCTCTAACGATTGAATCGTCCTCTCAGACTGGCCATCCGTTTGGGGATGATAAGCTGAACTTAACCTCAGTTTTGTTCCTAACTCTAAATGCAACTGATGCCAAAAATTTGATGTGAATCTGGGATCTCTATCACTGACTATACTTGAAGGTATTCCATGCAATCTAACAATCTCCTTTACATATACCTGAGCTAGTCTCTCTAATTTAAACGTCTGGTTGATGGGAATGAAATGTGCACTCTTTGTCAACCTATCAATGATCACCCAAATTGCATCATGTTGTTTCTGAGTCTTAGGCAAAGCGGTTACAAAATCCATGGCTATTCCGTCCCACTTCCACTCTGGAATATCTAAAGGTTGTAGCAATCCGGCTGGCTTCTGATGTTCAATCTTTGCCTTCTGACATACCAAGCAACTTTGAACATATTCTGCTATATGTCTCTTCATTCCAACCCACCAAAACATTTTCTTCAAGTCTTGATACATCTTTGTGGCTCCTGGATGAAAACTCAACTTACTTTTGTGGCCCTCTTCCAAAATCAACTTTTGAATATCCTGATTTTGAGGTACACACAACCTTTCTTTAAACCTTAGGATTCCATCACTCCTTATGTTAAACTCTCCATTTTGACCATTTCTTATATTTTCCTTTATGCTCACTAGACGGTCATCAAGTTGTTGTTCATCTTTGATCCATTTCAGAAATTCATTAGACACGACAATAGCGCCTATGAATATACTTCCTTCATTGTGATGTACTCCTAAGTTTAAATCCACGAATTTGTCAATCAACTCTTCTTCCTTCAACATCATTGCAGATACATGAAGTTTCTTTCGACTCAAAGCGTCTGCTACAACATTGGCCTTTCCGGGATGATATTGCAACTCAAAATCATAGTCCTTCAAGAATTCCATCCAGCGCCTTTGTCTCATGTTTAAATCTTTCTGATCAAATAAATGCTTCAGGCTTTTGTGATCACTTAACACAGTGAACTTTGATCCATAAAGATAATGCCTCCAAATCTTTAAGGCAAACACAATTGCCGCTAACTCTAGGTCGTGAGTTGGGTAGTTCCTCTCATGCACCTTCAATTGTCTTGATGCATAAGCTATCACTTTCCTTTCTTGCATCAACACACACCCAAGACCTTGATATGACGCATCACAATACACATCAAAATTTCCTAATGGGTCTGGTAAGATGAGTATTGGTGATGAAGTCAATCTTTCCTTTAGCTTCTGAAAACTTTCTTCACACTCTTTAGTCCATTCAAAGTTTTTACCTTTCCTCGTTAACTGAGTCATGGGCAAAGCGATCTTTGAAAATCCTTCAATGAACCTCCGATAATATCCAGCTAGTCCAAGAAAACTTCGAATCTCGCCAACATTCTTTGGACTCTCCCACTTTGTTATTGCTTCGACTTTACTTGGGTCTACTGCAATACCTTCTTTACTAATTACATGACCAAGAAATTGTACCTCCTTCAACCAAAATTCACATTTCGAGAATTTCGCGTACAATTGAAGGTCCTTTAATATCTGTAGCACAATTCTCAAATGTTCTCTGTGCTCTACCTCATTCTTGGAATAAATCAGAATGTCATCAATGAAAACTACAACAAATTGATCTAAGTATGACCTAAAGATCCTATTCATGTAATCCATGAATACTGCTGGAGCATTAGTCAAACCAAATGGCATAACTAAGTACTCATAGTGTCCATAACGGGATCTAAAAGCTGTTTTTGGAATATCATCTTCCTTCACCCTGATCTGATGATATCCAGACTTCAAGTCAATCTTTGAGAATACTGATGCTCCTTTTAACTGATCCATCAAGTCGTCGATTCTAGGCAAAGGATACTTGTTTTTCACAGTGGCTTTATTGAGTTGTCTGTAATCCACACAAAGTCTAGAAGAACCATCCTTCTTCTTCACAAACAAGATTGGAGCTCCCCATGGCGATACACTTGGTCTAATAAATTCTTTCTCTAACATCTCGTCTAATTGTTTCTTTAACTCCGCAAGCTCTGAGGGTGACATTCGATAAGGAGATATAGAAATTGGTCCAGTTCCTGGAACCAAGTCTATAGAAAATTCCACTTCCCTAACCGGTGGTAAACCTGGAACTTCTTCTGGAAAGACTTCCGGGAATTCACAGACTACGGGAAAATTTTCCACACTAGGGGTTTCTCCTACTGACATGGAGAATAGCATCATAAAACTTTGAGTGAGGGTTTCAGCTTTGCTGATTTCTCCACTATCTTCTCCAAATGTAAAAATTTTCTCCTTGCATCTCAAGTTGACATCGTTGGCTGATAACCAATCCATTCCTAAGATGACATCTAGGTCTTGTAGCGGGAGTACCACAAGATCTACTAAGAATCTTCTATTTTCTAAGATTATTGGACAGTCTACACAGACTGAATAAGTTACCATTCTTTCTCCCGAGGGAGTTGTGATAGTCAACTTATAATCGTGATCAACAATTTCGAATCCCAAAAATTCAGCACAAGAGGTAGATATAAAAGAATGTGTAGCTCCTGAATCGAATAAAACTGATACCAACTTATCTCCAATTAAACACATACCTTGAATTAACCCAGCTGACTTTGAGATCTCAGCTCCTCTAATTGTAAATACTCTTCCTGTGGTTGGCTTATTTTGATTCTGAGGTCTCTGACCAACACTTGGGCCTCCATTTCTTGCTCTCCCTATGTTGTTATTGTTTATTAGGCCGCTCCTCTGGCCTGTTGGTTGACTTTGTCCTTGGGGACAATCTTTGAGAAAGTGGCCTTTCTGACCACAGCGAAAACAAGTTCCAATATTTCTATTTGGACAATCTTTGTTAAGATGTGCCCCTCCACAGCTGTAACACTTGAACATTAACCTTCTAGAATCCTGGTTATGATAAGGTGTAGGCCTTTGATATGGCCTACCCCCTCGTTGGATTCTTCCTCCGTGGCCTCGGTTAAAGTGGCCCTTGTGATTGTTGTTTTGGGTTGATCCTCCTGATCCATATTGATTCTTCCTATTGTCAATCCCTTCCAACTCCAGACACCTTTCTACTAGCTCACCAAAGCGCATAATATGCAGAGGTAAAACTGCCCTCTGGATATCATATTTCAATCCATCTTGATACTTTTCACACATCCATTCTTCCCTTGGATGCAAGCGGTAAAACTCAGAATACTTTAGCAAGGATTCAAACTTCCTAGTATATTCTCCCACCGTCATCACACCTTGACGTAGATTCTGAAATTCTCTCTCCTTCTCTTTCCTACATAACTTTGGAAAATACTTCCCCAAAAATTCTTCTTTGAACAAGGTCCAATTGATTTCTCTTCCTTCCTCTTCCAATAATCTATACTTTCCTCTCCACCAAGCTTCAGCATCGCCTGTCAGCATGAATGTTGCATAACCAACCCTTCTATTCTCTCTACAGTGAGTGAAAGAAAATATCTTCTCCATTTCTTGCAACCATTTCTCAGCACCCTCCGGATTAAAGTCACCACCAAACTGTGGTGGTTTTCCTTTCAGAAACGAGTTCAATCCTGTATCCTCATGCACCATTTCCCTTTGTTGTTGCTGAAAGAGTTGATGATCTCGAGTGATTTGCAGGATTTGAGCATTTTGTTGTGTTTGAACTAACACAGCTGCAGCAAGTTCACGAACATCTCGAGTGTCAGCTTGAGAGTTCGTTCCAGTTTGGGAATGATCTTCTCGTCCAATGGGAATGGTAGGTGCTCCTTCAGGAGTAACTTCATCACTCGCATTCCTACGTATACCTCTAGTAGTGCCTCTAGCAGCACTCCTACCACGCCTCGCACCTCTGACGTTCTGAACCATAACTTCCTGAAAAGGAATAGTTATTAGGTTCAATCATTCACAAGACATAAAGAACATAACAATTATGTATATTTATATCCCAATGAATGATTCATCGATAAGGATTTTTATCAAGTCTCCCACAGGCAAGGGATAATTGTGTCTAAAATGTTGAATTAATATCTTAAATATAACTAGAATTCAGGAAAACATAATCAACATTTAATGTATAAACAAAAATGTATCAATTTATTTAATAACAACGATTACAAAAATCGTGACCATGTCTCATTCAAAAACCTCTACTTGTAAACCAAGCTAAGACTAATAGTGGTAAAACTATAATTATCATTATTGCTACGAAATCTTTACCTAATTCTTCATGCTTGATGATACCAATAACAAACAAAATAATGACAAGAAGAGTGATGAATAAAAGAAAGGATTTAGCCATTTGAAAGGTATAGATAAATATTTAGGAATTGATATGAAAATAATGGATGGGTGTGAAGTATTTATAAAGTGAATTTTGTGAAGTGTCCGTTACGTTACCGTTGGGTTTGTGACCGTTGGGGAGGAAAAATAAAGTGTGCTAAATAAGTTTCCTAGACCATTATACTAGAAGGCTCTCAAGATGAAGACTCAATGCACAGAAGAAAAGTTATCATCCAGTTTGGAATCCAACTTGATACAGTCAGTATAATTCTAGACACTTACGGTCCGAGCTGAATCGACCAGCTCTGATACCATTAAATGAGACAGCCTATGTCCCATTAGTGGAATTCTAATGAAACCTTATAAAAATACAGAAAAATTTGAAATTTTTAAAGGACAATACTTAATTATTTAAAAACATACTGTTTCACATACATATGCTTCAAATATATTTTACAGAGTTTGACACCGTTAAGACTAGCGGCCTTGCCACATAGATAAAACATAAAATAAAAGTACAGAAAGGAAACCAAAAAGAAAGCATACCAAAAGGGACCTCCTAAGTCCAACAAGACTGACACTTATACTGACTGTAGTAGTAGGGATGTGATTAGCGTTTGACAAAACACTAACAGCTCCCAATCTAGATGTTATAGTAACACATCTCCACGTCACTTCATATCCTTTCCTTCTGAGTTGTCGGGAAGTACGCAAGATTCGAGCTCATCGTCTGATCGTCATAAAATAATCCAAAATGCAAAACAAAAATGACACAGGGCTAAGATTCATGTACAAGTTTAAAAGTGGGAATGAATGTGTAAAATAATAATATATATGGAAACCATATTTATACAAACAAGCGTATCTTATACCCACAATTACATATACTTTATTTATTCTAATGCATCCCTGAACTATATGCTGACTCAGGCCACTAAACGCTGTCAATGATATCTATCCCATTTACCAAGATCAGATATCACTAGACCACATGCCACCAACGTACTCCCAATTACCAAGAGCTACGCCACCTAACTTCACATGGAGCCTAGGTGTTATAAGTCGATCGTCCCTGAGAATTCAGGCCAAGAACCTTGTCTTGCCTAGCATGCATAGATAATAATCCCCGTCGGGATTGCAGGCGACTGATCAACCTCGTGCGTCCCATACCGCACGGCGGTGGACTTACACATTCCTTAATGCAAGTCTATATGATCACTCACTCATCTTGTGGCAACTCTTAGCCATAAGTATTAAGTTAATAATGGGGAATTATCGTATCAACTTTTCAAGTTATACTTATTATCTAGATACTTAGGTTGAGTACCAAATCCATCCAATGTCTTGCCATATTTGATCTTTGTCCTTACATAATAAGTTCAGTTTGTATAATGGGTAATTGTATGGTTAACTTCCCAGGTAAGAGAGGTGGACTGTAAACGGCATAGTCGACCAAGTCTTTCCTTAGCCAGAACCCAACCAAATATAACTACTCATTGTATCCAACTTTCCTTATGTTAATGGGGATCAATTACTTAATATCTAGCAATGTTTTTCTCTCATTAACCGATTATTTCCTTAATCTATCAATCACAATCATTCAAGTATAAATAAAATAAACAATTATAAAATTAACCGAATAATGCAAGCACAATACAATACCAAATTGTCAAAGATTATTCCTATGATAATTAATTAAGGCCGGCGTAACCTCGCCTAGTGATTTGTGAAAATCATTATTTGAGAATAGGCTCTCCTTAATTATTTATCGCTAGTAGGGCTTAGGTCACCACTACACACATATATATTAAGTTATTTTACGCTAACCGTCCCAATCGTATACGAAATCTTGCCCCCACCTTTTGTTGAGTGTTGTTGAAAGTCCACAAGTGTTGTCTTCGATCTTTGCCAAGAACCTAATTTACGATAACCGTTGGATTGTACGAAATTTATGAAATAATTAGAATATAATTTATGGTTAATTGAACATAATCCCGTTATAACTTGAAATATTTATTTATTTAAATATATCATAATAACCTCCAAAATAATTATTAAATTCAAATATAAATTATATTATACCTCCTTTTGAATTTGTTTGTTTTAGAAAATTGTCAAGAGTATATTTCTAATAACATTTAAATTATAATAAAATTTGGGCATTATAACGACTTAAAATGGTAAAATTTATTTTGGACTTTATAAGTTCAATATATCGACGTCTGAACGGAATTTGCATAGAAAATTTAAAATAACCTTTATATAAATAACATAATTAAAATAATATAATTAAAATAAAATGGACATTATAACGGCTTACCGATTACTTATGAAAATGATTTGGGCAGAACTTTGACGTATAAAACTCCCTTGAAACTTTAGAAGAACTTTTACCACAAAATACTCTAAAGGTTACGAACCGATATCGTGGGAACTTCGATAACTAAAACTAATATTGCTATATGAAGAAATTAGAGAAGGAAAGAAGTAAAGAAGTAAGAAAGATGATTTGTGAATGAATGAATGAAAATGGGGTGGAAGAGACCCCTATTTATACTAGTTGTAAAATATTAAAATAACATAATTTATCATCTTTTGCCCATACCTTCCAACTTTTCAACTCTTGCTAGTAAATATGTCTCTATCAAATATTTACTAATCTTTCATCAATAGTGCTTTAGGTGTTCTAGTATGACTTTGTGAAAATAATTTATGACAAAGGTATGGGAGCTTGATTTCATGACATAATATTATGTAGGATATTAATAGAAAATGAGATATATATTTCTTTTATAAAAAGTAAAATGTTAATAATATTAATAATAATAAAAATAGTAAAAAGGATAGTTATTTGATATTTTTATTGTCTTAAGATTATTTTATTTATTAATTGGTTTATAGAGTAAAATGATAATATTCAAATAAAATAAAATCAATTAATAATAACAAAACAAGAACAACAATAATGATAATAATAATATGAATAATTAATTAACTTAAAGTTAAGGGTTTTAAGTACCAATTTAAATTTCAAAGTTTAGTTTATAAAATGAAACGATGATATTCAAATTGAAGAATAAAAGTAATAAATATAAAAAGTAATTAATTAATAAATTAATTATTATAAGTGTTAGTTTCAACATTTAATTTTTAATAACTAGCATTGTTAAAATCTCAAATCTAACTAGATATATTATTTAGTGTATGGAAAAATTAGGATGTTACAACGGGCGTGTTCATGTGCACGCGAGTGCGTGTGTGTGTGTGTGTGTGTGTGTGCGTGTGTGTCTGTGCGTGTGTGTGTGTATGTGTGTGTGCGCGGGTGTGTGTGTGTGTGCGCGTGTGTGTGTGTGCGCGCACGCGTGTGTTTGTTCGTGTGTGTGTGTGTGTGTGTGTGTGCAAGCGGCGTGCGTTATTGCATAATTGCATGTGTGTGTGAGTGAGTGTGTGCGCGTGTCCGTGTGTGTGCGCGCATGTGCACCTATGCGAGTGTGTGTGTGTGTGTGTGCATGCGCGCACACGTGTGTCTGTATGTATGTGTTTGTGTGTATGTGAGTGTGTGTTTGTCTGTGTGTGCGCGCTCGTGTGTTTGTATTTTTGTGTGTGTCTAAGTGCGCGTGCACACATGTGTGTGCGTGTGTGTGTCTGTGCAAGTGTGTGTGTGTGTGTGTGCACGTGCGTGCGTGCATCCGTGCCTGCGTGTTTGTGTGCCTGTGTGTGTTTCTGTGAGTGCACGCGCGTGTTTGTATGCACGGGAGTGCGTGTGCGGTTGTGTGTGTGCGTGTGTATGCGTGAGTGCTTGTGTGTGTGTGTATGTGTGTGCGCGTGTTCGCACGTGTGTGTGTGTGTGCGCACGCGTCTGTGTGTTTGTGCTTGCGTGCGTGCGTGTGTGTGTGCGTGTGTGCATGTGTGTGTGCGTGTGCGTATGTGTGTATGTGTTTGCGAACGGCATGCGTAAGTGCATGCGTTCCTGTGTGTGTGTGTGTGGGAGCGCGCGCGCACGCGTATTTTTGTGTGTGAGTGTGCGCGTGCGCGTGTGTGTGTGTGCCTGCGCACACATGTGCCTGTGTGTGCGCGCACGTGTGTTTGTGTTTGTGTCTGTGTGTGGGAGCACGCGTGTGTGTGGGTGTGCCTGCGCACGTGAGTGTATGTGTGTGAGAGTGTGTGCATGCACGTGTGTGTGTGTGTGTGCGCACACGCGTGTGTGTGTGTGTCTCTGCGGAGGTGTGCGCGTGCGTTCGTGAGTGCGTGTGTGTGTATGTGTATGTGGGCGCGCACGCGTGTGTTCGTTCGCACTCACGCGCGTTTTGTATGCGAGTGTTTGTGTGTGTGAGCGTGTGTGTGTGTGTCCACGCGCGTCTGTGTATGCGTTTGTGTGTGTGTGTGTGTGTGTGTGTGTCTGTGTGTGTATGTACATGCATGTGCGTGTGCGTGTGTGTGTGTGTGTATGTGCGTGGACGCGTGTGTGTGTGGGTGAGCACGCGCATGTGTTCATGTTTGTGAGTGTATATGTGCAGGCACGTGTCTGTGCATGTGTGTGTGTGTGTGTTTGTGTGTGAGCATGTGTGTGTGTGCGTGTGTGCGTGTGTGTGTGTTTGTGTATGCACGCGAGTGCGTGTGTGTGTGTGTGTGTGTATGCATGCGTGTGTGCGTGTGTGTTTGTGTGCATGCGAGTGCGTGTGTGTGTGTGCGTGTGTGTGTATGCATGCATGTGTGTGTGTGTGCACGCCTTTGTGTGTGTCAGTGTCTGTGTGTGCGTGTGTGTGTGAGTGTGTGCGCATGCGCGCACACGTGTGTCTGTGCGATTGTGTGTTTGTCTATGTGTGCACATGCGTGTATTTGTGTGTGTGTGTGTGTGTGTGTCTAAGTGTGCGTACATGCGCGCGCGCGTGTGTGTGTGTGTGTGTGTGTGTCTACGCATGTGTGTGTATAGGCATGTGCGTGCGTGCGTGTTTGTGTGTGTGTGTTTGTGTGCGCGCTTTTGTGTGTGTGTGCGTGCATGCTAGCTTGCGTGCGTGAGTGCGTGTGTGTGTGTGTGCACACGCGTGTGTGTCTGTGCGTGTGCGCGCGTGTTTGTGTGTGTGTGGGCACGCACATGCGTGTGTGCGTGTAAGTGTGCACACACGTGTGTATGTGTGTGTGTGCGTGCGCGCGAGTTTGTATGTTTGTGTGTGCACGTGTGTGTGTGTGTATGCGTGTGTATGTCTGTGTGTGTGTGTATGTGTGTGTGTGTGTGTGCGTGTGTGTGTGTGTATATGTGTGTGTGTGTGTGTGTTTGTGTGTGTGCGTGTGTGTATGTGTTTGTGTGTGTGCGTGTGTGTATGTCTGTGTGTGCACGGGCGTGCTTGTGTGCACGCGAGTGTGTGTGTGTGAGCGGGAGCGCGCGTGCGTGTGTGTGCGTGCGCGTGTGCACACGCGTCGGTGTATTAATGTGTATGTGTGTGCGCGTGTGTACACGTCGGTGTATTAGTGTGTGTGTGTGTGTGTGTGTGCGCGCGTGCGTGCTTGCTTGCATGCGTGAGTGTGTGTGTGTGTGTGGCACGCGTGTGTGTCTTTGCGTGTGCGCGCGTGTTTGTGTGTGTGTGAATGCACATGCGCGCGTGTGTGTGTGTGTGCGTGTAAGCGTGAGCACACGTGTGTATGTGCGTGTGAGTGTGCGCGCGCGAGTTCGTGTGTTTGTGCATGCACGTATGTGTATGTGCGTGTGTATGTCTGTGTGTGTGTGTGTGTGAGTGCGAGCACGTGTGTCTGTTTGTACGTCTGTGTGTGTGTGCGTGTGTGTGTATGTGCGCACGTACGTGTGTGTGTGCGTGTGCGCGTGCGTGTGTGTGTGTATGCGTGTGTGTATATCTGTGTGTGCACGGGCGTGCTTGTGTGCACGCGAGTGTGTGCGTGTGTAAGCGCGCGCGTGTGTGTGTGCGCACGCGTCGGTGTATTAGCGTGTGTGTGTGTGTGTGCGTGCGTGCGTGTGTGTGTGTGTGCGAGCGGCGTGCGTTAGTGCATTCGTGCGTGTGTGACTGTGTGCGCGTGTGCGTGTGTGTGTGTGTGTGCGTGTGTGTGTGCACGGGCGTGTGTGTGTGGGCGTGTGTGTGTATGTTGGCGTGTGTTTGTGTTTGTGTGTGTGTGTGTCTAAGTGTGCGTGCACACGTGTGTGTGTGTGTGTGTGTCTGTGTAGGCGGGTGTGTGTGTGTGTGGGTGCACGTGCGTGCGTGCCTGCGTGTTTGTGTGTGTGCGTGTGTGTGTGTGTGTGTCCGTGTGTGCACACGTGTGTTTGTGTGCACGCGAGTGCGTGTGTGTGTGTATGTGTGTGCATACATACATGTGTGTGTGTGTGTGTGCGCGTGCGCGCGTGTGCGCACATGTGTGTGTGCGCACACGTCTGTGTGTGTGCATGTGTATGTGTATGTGCGTCTGTGTGTGTGTGTATGCATGTTTGTGTGCGTGCGTGTGTGTGTATTTGTGTGCGAGCGGCGTGTGTTAGTGCGTGCGTGCGTGTGTGTGTAGGTGCGCGTGGACACGCGTAGTTATTAGTATGGGGCGCGCGCGCGTGTGTGTGTGTGTGCGTCTGTGTGTGCTCCCGCGTGTGTTTGTGTGTGTCTGTGTGTGCGCGCACGCGTGTGTGTGAGTGTGTCTGTGCAGGTATGTGTATGTGTGTGCACGTGAGTAACCGCCCGCGCGCGAGTGTGTTTGTGCGTGCACCTGCGTGTGTGTGTGCGTGCACCCGCGTTTGTGTATGTGTGTGTCTGCGCAGGTGTGTGTGTGTGAGTATGTGCGTGGGTGCGTGAGTGCGTGTGTGTGTGTGTATGTGTGTCTGTGTGTTTGCGCACATGCGCGTGTTTGTTTGCGCGTGTTTATGTGTGTGTGTGTCAGTGTGCATGCGCGTTTGTGTATGCGTTTGTGTGTGTGTGTGTGTGTGTATGTGCGCGCACGCGTTTATGTATGGGTGAGCCTGCGCGCGTGTTCATGTTTATGAGTGTATGTGTGCACGCACGTGTGTATGTGTGTGCGTGTGTGTGTGTGTGTGTTTTTGTGTGAGCGTGTGTGTGTGTGTGTGTGCCTGTCTGTGTATGCGCTAGCGTGTTTGTGTGCACGCGAGTGCGCGTGTGTGTGTGTGTGCGTGTGGGTGTATGCATGCGTGAGTGTCAGTGTGTTTGTGCGCGCGTGTGCGCTCGCGTGGGGGTTGTAGTTGTGTGGGTGTGTATACGTGTGTGTGTGTGTTTGCACGTGTGTGTGTGTGTGTGCGTGTGTGTATGTGTGTGCGTGTGTGTGTGCGAGCGACGTGCGACAGTGCATGTGTGCATGCATGCATGCGCGCATGTGTGTGTGCATGTGTGCGTGTGTACGCGCACGCGCGCGTATGCGAGTGTGTGTTTGTGTGCGTGCACGCGTGTGTCTGTGCGTATGTGTGTGGGCCTGTGTGTCAGCGCGTGTGTGTTTGTGTGTGTGTTTCTAAGTGTGTGTGCGCGTGTGTATGTGTGTATGCGCATGTGTATGTGTGTATGCACGTGCGTGCGTGCCTGCATGTTTGTGTGTGTGTGTGTGTGTGTGCGCGCGCGTGTGTGTGCGTATGTGTGTGTGCATGCTTGCGTGTGTGCGTGAGTGCATGTGTGTGTGTATGTGAGTGTGTTTGTGCACGTATGTGTGTGTGTGTTTGCGTGTGCGCAGGTGTTTCTGTGTGTGTGTGTGTGTGTGCGTGTGAGTGTGCGCATGCGTGTGTATGTGTGTTTGTGTACATGCACGTGTGTGTGTGCGCGCGTTCGTGTTCGTATGTGTGTGCGCGCACGTGTGTGTGTGTGTGTGTGTGTGTCTGTGTGCGTGTGTGAGAGTGTGAGCACGCATGTGTGTATGTGTGTGTGTGTGTGTGCGCGCGCGTGTGTGCACGTGTGCGTGTGTCCGTGTGTGTGTTTGCGAGAGAGAGTGTGCGCACACGTGTGTGTGTGTGTGTGTGTGTGTGTGTGTGTATGAGTGCGCGCGCGTGCTTTCGTATGAGTGTGTGCCCGCACACGTGTATGTGTGCTTATGTGCCCGCGTGTTCGTGTTTGTATGTGTGTGTGTGTATTTGTTCGCGCACGTGTGTGTGTGGGTGTGCATGTGCGTGCGCACGCACGTGTGTGTGTGTGTGTGTGTGAGTGGCGTGCGTAAGTGCATTCGTGCGTGCGTGTGTGTGTGTGTGTATGAGTGTGTGCACGTGAGCGTGTGTTTGTGCGCGGGTGTATGCGTGTGTCTGTGTGTATGTGTGTGTGTCTGTGTGTGCGCGTGTGTGTTTGTGTTTGTGTGTGTCTAAGTGTGTGTGTACACGTGTGTGTGTGTGTGTGTCAGTGTAGGTGCGTGAGTGTGTGCGTGTGCGTGTGCACGTGCGTGCGTGCCTGCGTGTTTGTGTGTGTGTGTCTGTGTGTGCACGCGCGTGTTTGTTTGCACGCAAGTGCGTGCACGCGTGTGTCTTTGTGTATGTGTGTGTGTGTGTGTCAATTTATGTGCGCGCATGTGTTTGTGTTTGTGTGTGTGTCTAAGTGTGCGTGCACGTGTGTGTGTGTGTATGTGTCTGCGCAGCTGTGTGTGTGTGTGTGGGTGCACGTCCGTGCGTGCCTGCGTGTTTGAGTGTGTTCGTGCGTGTGTGTGTCTGTGTGTGCACGTGTGTGTTTGTGTGCACGCGAGTGCGTGTGTGTGTGTGTGTGTGTGTGGATATGTGTGTGCGTGCGTGTGTGTGTGGATATGTGTGTGCGTGCGTATATGCGTGTGCGCACGTGTGTGTGTGTGTGTGTGTGTGTGTGCGCACGCGTCTGTGTATGTGTGTGTGTGTATGTGTGTGTGTGTGTGTGTGCGTGTATGTGTGCGTGTGTCTGTATGTGTGTGCGAGCGGCGTGCGTTAGTGCATGCGTGCGTGTTTGTGTGTGGGTGCGCACATGTGTGTGTGTGTGTGTCTGAGAGAGAGTGTGTGTGTGTGTGCACGCGTGTGTGTACGTGTGTGTGTATGTGTGTGCATGTGTGTGTTTGTGTCTGCACGCGAGTGTGTGTTTGTGTGTGCGCGCGTGTGTGCGTGCGTGCGTATGTGTGTTTGTCTGTGCGCATGTGCGTGTGTGTATGTGTGCGTGCGTATGTGTGTATGCGTGTGTGTGTGCGCGTGCGTATGTATGTATGCGTGTGTGTGTGTGTGCAGGTGTGTGTGTGTGCGTGTATGGGTAAGTGTGTGCGAGCGGCGTGCGTTAGTGCATGTGTGTGTGTGTGCGAGCGGCGTGCGTTAGTGCATGTATGTGTGTGTGTGCGAGTACGCGTTTGTGTGTGTGCGCTCGCAAGCACGAGCGCCCGCATGTTTGGGTGTCTGCGAGCGCACGCGTGTGTCTGTGTGTGTGTGTCTGTGTAAGCGCACGCGTGTATTTGTGTGTGTGGTTGTGCGTGCGCTCACGCGCGCGCGTGTTTGTGTGTTTGTGTCTGTGTATGCGCACGCGTGTGTGTCTGTCTGTGTCTGTGTCTGTGTTTGTGTCTGTGTTTGCGCGCGCGTGTGTGTCTGTGTCTGTGTCCGTGCGTGTTTGTGTTTGTGTGCGCATGCAGGAGCGCGTGCGACCGTGCACACGCGCGTGTATGTGCGTGTCTGTGTGTGTGCGCGTATGTGTGTGTGTGCTTGCGTGTGTGTGTGTGTGCTTCCATGTGTGTGTGTGTGTGTGTGTGTTTGTGAGACTGTGTATGCTTGCGTGTGTGTGCTTGCGTGTGTGTGTGTGTGTGTGCTTGTGTGTGTGTATCCGTGTGGGTATGTGCACGTGCGTGTATGTGTGCACGCGTGTGTGAATGTGCGTGCGTGTGTGTGTATCCGCATGCGCGGGTGTTTGTGTGCGTGTGTTTGTGTGTGTATGTACTTGTATGCGCGCACGCGAATATGTGTGTGCGTGTATGCGTGTGTATGTGCACGTGAGCGTGTGTGTGCGTGTGTGCGTACATGTGTGCGCGGGTGTGCGTGCATGCGTTTGTGTGTATACGTGCGCTTACGGGCGCGTGTGTGTGTTTGTGTGTGTGTGTGCGCGCGCGAGTGTCTGTGTGTGCGTGTGTGTGTGTGTATGCACACATGCGCGTGTACGTGTTTATATGTGTGCACGTGCATGCGTGCGTGCGTCCATACGCGGGTGTATGCGTGTGTGTTTGTGTGTGTATGCACGTGTGTGTGTGTGTGTATGCGGGTGTGTGTGTGTATGTGTGTGAGAGAGAGAGAGAGTGTGTGTGCGCATTCATGTGTGT
>OZ012736.1:220953546-220956046 GCA_963859935.3 Lathyrus sativus
GTGTTTGTGTGCATGCGCGCACGTGTGTGTGTGTGTGTGTGTGTGTGTGTGCATGTGTGTGTGTCTTTGTGTGCGCGCGCATGTGTTTGTGTGTGTGTGTGTATGCGCATGTATGCGTGTGTGTGCACATGTGTGCATACCTGCATGTTTGTGTCAGTGTGCGCGCGTGTGCGTGTGTCTCTATGTGCACGCGTGGGTTTGTGTGCATGCGAGTGCGTGTGTGCGTGTGTGTGTGTATGCGCATAAATGTGTGTGTGTGTGTGTATGTGCGCACGTGTGTGTGTATGTGTGTGTGTGTGTGTGTGTGTGCACGTGTGTGTGTGTGTGTATGCGTGTGTGTGTGTGTGTGTGCACGTGTGTGTATCTATGCGTGTGTGTGTGTGTGTGCACGTGTGTGTATGTATGCGTGTGTGCGTATGTATGTGCGAGCGGCGTGCGTTAGTACATGCGTGTGTGTGTGTAGGTGTGTGTGTGTGTGTATGTGTATGCGTGTGTTTGTGTGTGCGCGTGCACACATGTGTCTGTGTGTTTGTGTGTGCGGGTGCATGTGTGTGTGAGTGCGCACACATGTGTCTGTGTGTGTGCGCACGTGTGTTTGTTTGTCTGTGTGTGTGTATGTCTGTGTGTGTGTGTGTGTATGCACGCGCGTGTGCGCACGCGTATGTGTGTGTGTATGCGTGTGTGTGTGTGTGTGTGTGTGTGTGTGTGTGTGTGCGATCGGCGTGAGTCAGTGCGTGCGTGCGTGCCTGCATGTTTGTTTGTGTGCGTGCGTGCGTGTGTGTCTATGTGTGCACGCGGGTGCGTGTGTGCGTGTATGTGTGCGTGTGTATGTGAGCGCGTGTGTGCGTGTGTGTGTGCGAGTGCGCACATGTGTGGGTGTGTGCGCACGTGTGTGTGTGTGTATGCGTGTGAGTGTGTGCATGTGTGTATGTATGTGTGTGCGAGCGGCGTGCGTTAGTGCATCCGTGCATGCGTGTGTGTGTGTGGGTGCGCGCGCACGCTTGGTTGTGTGTGTGTGTACGTGTGTGTACGTGTGTGTGTGTCTGTGTGTGCGTGCACTTGTGTTTGTGTGTGTGTCTGTATGTGCGCGCACATGCTCGTGTGTGTGTGCTTGCGTCTGTGTGGGCGCGTGAGTGTGTGTGTGTGTGTGTGTGTGCGCGTCTGTGTGCGCGTGCATGCGTGTGTGTGTGTGTGTGTGTGTGCGTGTCTGTGTGTGTGCATGCACGTGTGTGCGTGTCTGTGTGTGTGTGTGTGTGTGTGTGCGTGTGTGTATGCGTGTGTGTGTGTGTGGGTGCAAGTGTGTGTGTGTGTGTGTTTATGCGTGCGTGTGTGTGTGCGTGTGCGTGTGTGTGTGTGTGCGAGCGGCGTAAGTGCGTGCGTGTGGGGGTGTACGCGCGCACGCGTGTTGATGCTTGCGTGTTTGTGTGTGGGCGTGCATGCGTGAGTGTGTGTGTGTGCGCGCACGCGTGTGTTTGTTTGTATGTGCGCGCACGCGCGTGTGTGTGTATGTGGCTGCACACGCGCGTGTGTTTGTGTTTGTGCGCGCGCACGAGTGTGTTTGGGTGTGTATGTTTGTGTGTGTGTGTAATAGAGTGTGCGCACGCGTGTTGTGTGTTTGCGTGCATGCGTGTGTGTGTGTGTCTGTGTGTGCATGTGCGTGATTGTGTACACGCGAGTGGGTGTGCACGTGTGTGTGTGTGTGTGTGCGCGCGTGCGCGTGCGTACGCGTGTGTTTGTGCGTGTCTGTGTGTGTCTATATGCGTGTGTGCGTGTGTGTGCGCGTGTGTGTGCGTGTGTGTGTGTGTGTGCGAGCGGCGTGTATGTGTGTTTGCGTGCGTGTGTGTGTGTGCGCGGGAAAGCGCATGTCTTTGTTCGTGCGTGCACGCATGTGTCAATGTGGTTGTGTGCGTGCATGGGTGCGTGCGTGTGTGCGTCCGTGCATGCGTGCGTGCTTGCATGTGTGTGTGTGTGTGTGTGTTCGTGCACGTACGTGCGCACTGGCACGTTTGTGTGTTTGTGTGTGTGTGTTTGTGTGTGCACATGTGTGTGTGTGTGCGCGTGTGTATGTTTGGGTGCGTGTGTGTGTGCACACGCGCGTGTGCATGTTTGTGTTTGTGTGCGCATGCAGGAGTGCGTGTGTCCGTGCGTCAGCGCGTGTGTGCGCTTGTCTGTGTGTGCGCACGTGTGTGTATGTGTGCACGCATGTTTATGTGTTTGTGTGTGTGTGTGTGTGAGAGAGAGAGAGAGAGAGAGAGAGTGTGTGTGCACGTGTGTGTGTGTGTGTATCCTTGCATGTGTGTGTGTGTGTATCCGTGTGTGTATGTGCACGCGCATGTATGTGTGCGTGCGTGTATGTGTGTTTGTCCGCACGCGCGAGCGTGTTTCTGCGTGTGTTTGTGTGTGTTCGTGTATATGTTCATGTGTGTGTGTGTGTGCGTATGCGTGCGCGCGTGCGTGTGTGCATACATGTGCGCGTAGGTGTGCGTGCATGTGTTTGTGT
>OZ012736.1:220961046-220966046 GCA_963859935.3 Lathyrus sativus
CGTGCGTGTGTGCGTCCGTGCGTGTGTGCGTGCTTGCATGTGTGTGTGTGTGTTCGTGCACGTACGTGCGCACTGGCACGTTTGTGTGTTTGTGTGTGTGTGTTTGTGTGTGCACATGTGTGTGTGTGTGTGCGCGTGTGTATGTTTGGGTGCGTGTGTGTGTGCACACGCGCGTGTGCGTGTTTGTGTTTGTGTGCGCATGCAGGAGTGCGTGTGTCCGTGCGTCAGCGCGTGTGTGCGCTTGTCTGTGTGTGCGCACGTGTGTGTATGTGTGCACGCATGTGTGTGTGTTTGTGTGTGTGTGTGTGAGAGAGAGAGAGAGAGAGAGTGTGCGCACGTGTGTGTGTGTGTATGCTTGCATGTGTGTGTGCGTATCCGTGTGTGTATGTGCACGCGCATGTATGTGTGCGTGCGTGTATGTGTGTTTGTCCGCACGCGCGTGCGTGTGTCTGCGTGTGTTTGTGTGTGTTCGTGTATATGTGCATGTGTGTGTGTGTGTATGCGTGCGCGCGTGCGTGTGTGCATACATGTGCGCGTAGGTGTGCGTGCATTTGTATGTGTACGTGCGCATCCGCGCGCGCGTGTGTGTTTGTGTGAGTGTGTTTGTGTGTGCGCACGTGTGTGTGTGGGTACGCGTGCGTGTGTGTCTGTATGTACGTGTGTGTATGCGCATACATGCGCCTGTGCGTGGGCATGCGTGCGTGTGTGCGTGTGTGTATGCACGTGTGTGTATGTGTATGCATGTGTGTGTGAGAAAGAGAGAGTGTGCGCACGCGTGTGTGTTTGCTTGTGTGTGTGTATGTGTGTGTGTCCGTGTGTGTGAGTGTGTGCACGCGCGCGCGCGTGTGTGTGTGTGTTTGTTTGTGTGTGCGTGCACATGTGTGTGTGTGTGAGAGAGAGTGAGAGAATGAGCTCACGCGCGCGCGCGTCTGTGTGTGTGTGTGTGTGTGTGTGTGTGCGCGTGTGTGAGTGTGTGTGTGTGTGCGCGTGTTTGTGTATGTGTGTGTGTATGCGTGTGTGTGTGTGTGTTCGTGTGTGTGTGTATGCGTGTGTGTGTGTGTGTGCACGCGCATTCGTGTGTGCGTGTGTGTGCGTCTGTGCGTGTGTGTCCGTGTGTGTGTGTGTATGTGCGCGCACGCGCGCGCCCGTTTTTGTGTATGGGCGCACGCGTGCGCTCTTGTTCGTGTGTATGTATGCGCGCATGTGTTTGTGTGTGCGTGCACGTGTGTGTGTGTAAGAGAGAGAGTGTGTGCACGCTTGTCTGTGTGTGCGTGTGTATGTGTGCGTGTGTACGTCTCTGCTTGTGCGCGCGCGTGTGAGTGATGGTGTGTGCGTGCATGCATGTGTCTGTGTGTGCGCACGCGTGTTTGTGTGTGTGTCTGTGCATGAGCGCACGCGTGTGTGTGTGTCTGCGAAGGTGCATGTGTGTGTATGCGCGCACGCGCGTGTCTGTGTGTGTGTGTGTGTGTCTGCGCAGTTGCATGTGTGTGGGCGCGTGCGTGCGTGCCTGCTTTCGTGCGTGTTTATGTGTGTGTGTGTGTATGCGCACACGCGTATGTGTGTGTGTGCGTGTATGTGCGTGCGTGCCTGCTTGCGTACGTGTTTATGTGTGCGCATGTATGCGCGCACGCGTATGTGTGTGTGTGTGCGCGCGTGTATATGTATGTGTGTGTATGTGTGTGTGTGTGTATGCGCACGTGTGTGTGTATGTGTGTGTGTGTGTGTATGCGCACGCGTGTGTATGTTTGTGCGCAAGCGCTTTTCTGTGTACGTGTGTTTGTGTGTCTGTGTGTGTGTGTGCACGCGCATTTGTGTATGCGTGTGTGCGTGGGTATGCGCGCGCGCATTTTTCGTATTTGTGAGTGTATGTGTGCGCGCACGTGTGTGTATGGGTGTGTGTGTGTGTGTGTTTGTGTGCACGCGCGTGCTTGTGTGTTCGTGTTTGTATGTGTGTGTGTGTGTGTGTGTGTGTGTGCATGTGTGTGTATGTGTGTGCGTGTGTGTATGTGTGTGTGTGTGTACGTGTGTATGTATGTGAGAGAGAGTACACGCACACGCGTGTGTTTGTGTTCGTGTGTGTCTGTGTATGCACGCGTATTTTTGTATACGAGTGTGTGTGTGTGTGTGTGTGTCTGTGGGTGTGCGTGCGTGTGCGTGTGTGTGTGTCTGTTCGTGTGCATGCGCGCACGCGTGTGTGTGTGTGTGTGCGTGCGTCTGTGTGCGTGCCCACGTGTGTGTGTGTGTGTGTGTGTCTTTGCTTGCCTGTGTGTGTGTGTGAGCGCGGGTGTGCGCGCACGCGAATGTGTGTGTGTGTATGCGTGTGTTTGTGTGCACGTGTGTGTGTCTGTGTGTGTGCGTGTATGTGTGTGTGAGTGTGTATGTGTGTGTGTGTGTGTGTGTGTGTGTGTGTGCGAGAGGCGTGCGTTAGTGCATGCCTGCGTGCGTGAGTGCATGCGCGCCTGCTTTCGTGTGTGTTTATGTGTATGTGTGTAGGCACGTGCGTGCGTGCCTGCTTTCGTGTGTGTTTATGTGTGTGTGTGTATGCACACACGCGTATGTGTGTGTGTGTGTGCGTGTATGTGCGTGCGTGCCTGCTTACGTGCGTGTTTATGTGTGCGCATGTATGCGCGCACGCGTATGTGTGTGTGTGTGTGTGCGCGTGTATATGTATGTGCGTGTGTGTATGTGTGTGTGTATGCGCACGTGTGTGTGTGTGTGTGTATGTGTGTGTGTGTGTGTGTATGCGCACGCGTGTGTATGTTTGTGCGCAAGCGCTTTTGTGTGTGCGCGTGTTTGTGTGTGTGCGTGTGTGTGTGCACGCGCGTTTGTGTATGCGTGTGTGGGTATGCGCGTGCGTGTTTTTCGTATTTGTGAGTGTCTGTGTGCGCGCACGTGTGTGTATGGGTGTGTGTGTGTGTGTGTTTGTGTGCACGCGCGTGCTTGTGTGTTCGTGTTTGTATGTGTGTGTGTGTGTGTGTGTGCACGTGTGTGTATGTGTGTGCGTGTGTGTATGTGTGTGTGTACGTGTGTATGTATGTGAGAGAGAGAGAGAGAGAGTACACGCACGCGCGTGTGTTTGTGTTCGTGTGTGTCTATGTATGTACGCGTATTTCTGTATACGCGTGTGTGTGTGTGTCTGTGTGTGTGCGTGCGTGCGTGCGCGTGTGTGTGTGTGTGTCTGTTCGTGCGCATGCGCGCGCGTGTGGGTGTGTTTGTATGCGTGGGTCTGTGTGCGCGCCCACGTGTGTGTGTGTGTGTCTTTGCTTGCCAGTGTGTGTGTATGAGCGCGGGTGTGCATGCACGCGAATGTGTGTGTATGCATGTGTGTGTGTATGCATGTGTTTGTGTGCACGTGCGTGTGTCTGTGTGTGTGTGAGTGTGTGTGTGTGTATGTGTGTGTGTGCGAGAGGCGTGCGTTAGTGCATGCGTGCGTGCGTGTGTGCATGCGCGCACGCGCGTGTGTGTGCCTGCGTGACTGCGTGTTTGTGTGTGTGTGCGTGCATGTGTGTGTGCGTGAGGTCGTGCGTGCGTGAGTGTGTGAGCGTGTGTGCGCACGCGCGTGTGTGTTTGGGTGCACGCGCGTTTGTGTATTTGTGTGTGTGAGTGAGTGTGTGTGTGTGTGTGTGTATGTGCGCGCACGTGTGTATGTTTGTGTGTACATACATGCGCGCATAATTTTGTACGCGTGTGGGCGCGCACGTGCTTGTATGTGTGTGTGCGTGCGCACGTCTGGGTGTGTGTGTTTTTGTGTGTGTGTATGTTTGTGTGTGTGTGTGTGCGCGCGATAGAGTGCGCGCAAGCGTGTTGTGTGTTTGTGTGCGTGTGTGTGTGTGTGTATCTGTGTATGTACGCGCGTGTCTGTGTGCACGTGAGCGCGTGTGTACGTACGTGTGTATGCGTGTGTGTGTGTGTGTGTGTATGTGCACATGTGTGTGTGCGCGTGTGTGTGCATGCGTGTGTGTTTGTGTGTGTGTGAGCATGCGTGTGTGTTTGTGAGTGTGTGAGCATGCGTGTGTGTGCATGTGTGTTTGTGTGTGTGTGCGTGTGCGTGTGTGTGTGAGCATGCGTGTGTGTACGCTCGTGTGTGTGTGTGTGCGTGTATTTGTATGCCTGTGTGCGTGTGCACGCACGTGTGTGTGTGTGTGTGTGCGTTTGTGTGTGCGCGAGTGTGTGTGTGTGTGTGTGCGTATGCGTGTGACGTGCCTGTGCGCGCGCACGCGCATGCCTATTTTCGTGCACTCATGCATGTGTTAGTGTGTGTGTGTGTTTGCGTGTGCCAGCACGCGTGTTTGTGTGCGTGTGTGTCTAAGCGTGAGCGCACGCGCGTGTGTGTGTGTGTATGTGTGCATATGTGGGTGCTTGCACGCGAGCGTGTGTGTGCGCGTGTGTGTGTGTGCGCGTGTGTGTGTGTGTGTGCGCGTGCGTGTGTGCGTGCATGGGTGCGTGTGTGTGTGTGCGTGCCTGCATGTGTGTTTGTTAGTGCGCGTACGCGCGCACGGGCAAGCTTGTGTGTTTGTGTGTGTGTGCGCGCACGTGTGTGTGAGTGTGCACGCGTGTTTGTGTGGGTGCGTGTGCGTGTGTGTATGCACACGCACGTCTGCGTCTTTGTGTTTGTGTGCGCGTGGGTGTGAGTGTGCGCACGTGTGTGTGTGTGTGTGTGTGTGTGTGTGTGTGTGTGTGCGCTTGTGTGTGTGTGTGTGTATCCGTGTGTGTATCTGCACGCGCGTGTATGTGTGCACGCGTGTGTAAATGTGCGTGCGTGTGTGTGTATGTGTTCGCACACGCGCGTGTGTGCTTGCGTGTGTTTGTGTGTGTACGTGTTTGTATTCACGCACGCGAATGTGTGTGTGTGCGTGTGTATGTGCACGTGTGTGTGTGTGTGTGCGCGTGTGTGTGTGCGTACATGTGTGTGTGGTTGTGCGTACAAGCGTGTGTGCGTTTGTGTGTGTACGTGCGCGCGATTGTGTTTGTGTGTTTGTTTGTGTGTGCGCACGTGTATG
>OZ012736.1:220968069-221017092 GCA_963859935.3 Lathyrus sativus
ATGGTTCAGGCTACGGTCAGTTTCATTGGGTATCCAGACTCCGGTTATTACGTTGAGCATTCAGTCTCCGGTCAGTTTCGGTTGGTATCCAGACTCCGGTTATTACGTTGAGCGTTCATGCTCCGGTCAGTTTCGTTTGGTATCCAGACTCCGGTTATTACGTTGAGCGTTCAGGCTCCAGTCAGTTTCGTTAGATATCCAGACTCCGGTTATTACGTTGGTCGTTCAGGCTCCGGTCAGTTTCGTTGCGTATCCAGACTCTGGTTATTACGTTAGGCGTTCAGGCTCCTGTCAGTTTCGTTGGGTATCTAGACTTCGGTTATTACGTTAAGCGTTCAGGTTCCGGTCAGTTTCGTTGGGGATCAGAACTCCGGTTATTACGTTGAGCGTTCAGGCTCCGGTCGTTTTCGTTGAGCATCCAGACTCCAGTTATTACGTTGAGCATTCCGGCTCCAGTCAGTTTCGTTGAGTATCCAGACTCCGATTATTATATTGAGCGTTCATGCTCTGGTCAGTTTTGTTGGGTATCCAGACTCCGGTTATTACGTTGAGCGTTCAGGCTCCGGTCAGTTTCGTTGAGCATCCAGACTCCAGTTATTACGTTGAACGTTCCGGCTCCTGTCAGTTTCGTTGAGTATCCAGACTCTGGTAATTACGTTGAGCGTTCAGGCTCCGGTCAGTTTCGTTGGGTATCCAGACTTCGGTTATTACATTGAGCGTTCAGGCTCCGGTTAGTTTCGTTTGGTATCCAGACTCAGGTTATTACGTTGAGCGTTCAGGCTCCGGTCAGTTTCGTTGGGTATCCAGACTCCGGTTATAACGTTGAGCGTTCAGGGTTCGGTCAATTTCGTTTGGTATCCAGACTCCGGTTATTACGTTGAGCGTTCAGGCTCCGGTCAGTTTCGTTGGGTATCCAGACTCCGGTTATTACGTTGAGCGTTCAGGCTCCGGTCAGTTTCGTTGGGTATCCAGACTCCGGTTTTTACGTTGGTCGTTCGGGCTCCAGTCAGTTATGTTGAGCGTTTAGGCTCCGGTTAGTTTTGTTGAGGATCCAGATTCCGGTTGTTACGTTCAGCGTTCAGGCTCCGGTCAATTTTGTTGGGTATCCAGACTCGGTTATTACGTTTAGCGTTCAGGCTCCGGTCAGTTTCGTTGAGTATCCAGACTCTGGTTATTACGTTGAGCGTTCAGGCTCTGGTCAGTTTCGTTGGGTACCCAGACTCCGGTTATTACGTTGGTCGTTCAGGCTCCGGTCAGTTTTGTTGCGTATCCAGACTCTGGTTATTACGTTAGGCGTTCAGGCTCCGGTCAGTTTCGTTGGGTATCTAGAATTCAGTTATTACGTTAAGCGTTCAGGTTCCGGTCAGTTTCGTTGGGTATCAAGACTCCGGTTACTACGTTGAGCGTTCAGGCTCCGGTCATTTTCGTTGAGCATCCAGACTCCGGTTATTACGTTGAGCGTTCCGGCTCCGTTCAGTTTCGTTGGGTATCCATACTCCGGTTATTACGTTGAGCGTTCAGGCTCCGGTCAGTTTCGTTTGGTATCCAGACTCCGGTTATTACGTTGAGCGTTCAGGCTCCAGTCAGTTTCGTTGGGTATCCAGACTTCGGTTATTACGTTGAGCGTTCAGGCTCCGGTCAGTTTCGTTGGGTATCCAGACTCCAGTTTTTACGTTGAGCGTTCAGGCTCCGGTCAGTTTTGTTGGGTATCCAGACTCCGGTTATTATGTTGATGGTTCAGGCTACGGTCAGTTTCATTGAGAATCCAGACTCCGGTTATTACGTTGAGCATTCAGTCTCCGGTCAGTTTCGTTGGGTATCAGACTCCGGTTATTACGTTGAGCGTTCATGCTCCGATCAGTTTCGTTTGGTATCCAGACTCCGGTTATTACGTTGAGCGTTCAGGCTCCAGTCAGTTTCTTTGGGTATCCAGACTCCGGTTATTACGTTGGTCGTTCAGGCTCCGGTCAGTTTCGTTGCGTATCCAGACTCTGGTTATTACGTTAGGCGTTCAGGCTCCTGTCAGTTTCGTTGGGTATCTAGACTTCGGTTATTACGTTAAGCGTTCAGGTTCCGGTCAGTTTCGTTGGGGATCAGAACTCCGGTTATTACGTTGAGCGTTCAGGCTCCGGTCGTTTTCGTTGAGCATCCAGACTCCAGTTATTACGTTGAGCATTCCAACTCCAGTCAGTTTCGTTGAGTATCCAGACTCCGGTTATTACGTTGAGCGTTCATGCTCTGGTCAGTTTCGTTGGGTATCCAGACTCCGGTTATTACGTTGAGCGTTCAGGCTCCGGTCAGTTTCGTTGAGCATCCAGACTCCAGTTATTACGTTGAACGTTCTGGCTCCTGTCAGTTTCGTTGAGTATCCAGACTCCGGTAATTACGTTGAGCGTTCAGGCTCCGGTCAGTTTCATTGGGTATCCAGACTTCGGTTATTACGTTGAGCGTTCAGGCTCCGGTTAGTTTCGTTTGGTATCCAGACTCCGGTTATTACGTTGAGCGTTCAGGCTCCGGTCAGTTTCGTTGGGTATCCAGACTCCGGTTATTACGTTGAGCGTTCAGGGTTCGGTCAATTTCGTTTGGTATCCAGACTCCGGTTATTACGTTGAGCGTTCAGGCTCCGGTCAGTTTCGTTGGGTATCCAGACTCCGGTTATTACGTTGATCGTTCAGGCTCCGGTCAGTTTCGTTGGGTATCCAGACTCCGGTTTTTACGTTGGTCGTTCGGGCTCCCGTCAGTTACGTTGAACGTTTAGGCTCCGGTTAGTTTTGTTGAGGATCCAGATTCCGGTTGTTACGTTCAGCGTTCAGGCTCCGGTCAATTTTGTTGGGTATCCAGACTCGGTTATTACGTTTAGCGTTCAGGCTCCGGTCAGTTTCGTTGAGTATCCAGACTCTGGTTATTACGTTGAGCGTTCAGGCTCTGGTCAGTTTCGTTGGATACCCAGACTCCGGTTATTACGTTGGTCGTTCAGGCTCCGGTCAGTTTTGTTGCGTATCCAGACTCTGGTTATTACGTTAGGCGTTCAGGCTCCGGTCAGTTTCGTTGGGTATCTAGAATTCGGTTATTACGTTAAGCGTTCAGGTTCCGGTCAGTTTCTTTGGGTATCAGGACTCCGGTTACTACGTTGAGCGTTCAGGCTCCGGTCATTTTCGTTGAGCATCCAGACTCCGGTTATTACGTTGAGCGTTCCGGCTCCGTTCAGTTTCGTTGGGTATCCATACTCCGGTTATTACGTTGAGCGTTCAGGCTCCGGTCAGTTTCGTTTGGTATCCAGACTCCGGTTATTACGTTGAGCGTTCAGGCTCCAGTCAGTTTCGTTGGGTATCCAGACTTCGGTTATTACGTTGAGCGTTCAGGCTCCGGTCAGTTTCATTGGGTATCCAGACTCCGGTTATTACGTTGAGCATTCAGTCTCCGGTCAGTTTCGTTGGGTATCCAGACTCCGGTTATTACGTTGAGCGTTCATGCTCCGGTCAGTTTCGTTTGGTATCCAGACTCCGGTTATTACGTTGAGCGTTCAGGCTCCAGTCATTTTCGTTGGGTATCCAGACTCCGGTTATTACGTTGAGCGTTTAGGCTCCGGTTAGTTTCGTTGAGTATCCAGATTCTGGTTGTTACGTTGAGCGTTCAGGCTCCGGTCAATTTTGTTGGGTATTCAGACTCCGGTTATTACGTTGAGCGTTCAGGCTCCGGTCAGTTTCGTTGGGTATCCAGACTCCGGTTATTACGTTGAGCGTTCAGGCTTCGGTCAGTTTCGTTGGGTACCCAGACTCCGGTTATTACGTTGGTCGTTCAGGCTCCGGTCAGTTTCGTTGGGTATCTAGAATTCGGTTATTACGTTAAGCGTTCAGGCTCCGGTCAGTTTCGTTGGGTATCAGGACTCCGGTTATTACGTTGAGCGTTCAGGCTCCGGTCATTTTCGTTGAGCATCCAGACTCCGGTTATTACGTTGAGCGTTCCGGCTCCGGTCAGTTTCGTTGGGTATCCATACTCCGGTTATTACGTTGAGCGTTCAGGCTCCGGTCAGTTTCGTTTGGTATCCAGACTCCGGTTATTACGTTGAGCGTTCAGGCTCCAGTCAGTTTCGTTGGGTATCCAGACTTCGGTTATTACGTTGAGCGTTCAGGCTCCGGTCAATTTCGTTGGGTATCCAGACTCCAGTTTTTACGTTGAGCGTTCAGGCTCCGGTCATTTTTGTTGGGTATCCAGACTCCGGTTATTATGTTGATGGTTCAGGCTACGGTCAGTTTCATTGGGTATCCAGACTCCGGTTATTACGTTGAGCATTCAGTCTCCGGTCAGTTTCGTTGGGTATCCAGACTCCGGTTATTACGTTGAGCGTTCATGCTCCGGTCAGTTTCGTTTGGTATCCAGACTCCGGTTATTACGTTGAGCGTTCAGGCTCCAGTCAGTTTCGTTGGGTATCCAGACTCCGGTTATTACGTTGAGCGTTTAGGCTCCGGTTAGTTTCGTTGAGTATCCAGATTCCGGTTGTTACGTTGAGCGTTCAGGCTCCGGTCAATTTTGTTGGGTATCCAGACTCCGGTTATTACGTTGAGCGTTCAGGCTCCGGTCAGTTTCGTTGGGTATCCAGACTCCGGTTATTACGTTGAGCGTTCAGGCTCCGGTCAGTTTCGTTGGGTACCCAGACTCCGGTTATTACGTTGGTCGTTCAGGCTCCGGTCAGTTTCGTTGCGTATCCAGACTCTGGTTATTACGTTAGGCGTTCAGGCTCCTGTCAGTTTCGTTGGGTATCTAGACTTCGGTTATTACGTTAAGCGTTCAGGTTCCGGTCAGTTTCGTTGGGGATCAGAACTCCGGTTATTACGTTGAGCATTCCGGCTCCAGTCAGTTTCGTTGAGTATCCAGACTCCGGTTATTACGTTGAGCGTTCAGGCTCTGGTCATTTTCGTTGGGTATCCAGACTCCGGTTATTACATTGAGCGTTCATGCTCCGGTCAGTTTCGTTGAGCATCCAGACTCCTGTTATTACGTTGAGCGTTCAGGCTCAGGTCAGTTTCGTTGGGTATCCAGACTCCGGTTTTTACGTTGGTCGTTCGGGCTCCAGTCAGTTACGTTGAGCGTTTAGGCTCCGGTTAGTTTTGTTGAGGATCCAGATTCCGGTTGTTACGTTCAGCGTTCAGGCTCCGGTCAATTTTGCTGGGTATCCAGACTCCAGTTATTACGTTTAGCGTTCAGGCTCTGGTCAGTTTCGTTGGGTATCCAGACTCTGGTTATTACGCTGAGCGTTCAGGCTCTGGTCAGTTTCGTTGGGTACCCAGACTCCGGTTATTACGTTGGTCGTTCAGGCTCCGGTCAGTTTCGTTGCGTATCCAGACTCTGGTTATTACGTTAGGCGTTCAGGCTCCGGTCAGTTTCGTTGGGTATCTAGAATTCGGTTATTACGTTAAGCGTTCAGGTTCCGGTCAAATTCGTTGGGTATCAGGACTCCGGTTTTTACGTTGAGCGTTCAAGCTTCGGTCATTTTCGTTGAGCATCCAGACTCCTGTTATTACGTTGAGCGTTCCGGCTCCGGTCAGTTTCGTTGGGTATCCATACTCCGGTTATTACGTTGAGCGTTCAGGCTCCGGTCATTTTCGTTGGGTATCCAGACTCCGATTATTACGTTGAGCGTTCAGGCTCCGGTCAGTTTCGTTTGGTATCCAGACTCCGGTTATTACGTTGAGCGTTCAGGCTCCAGTCAGTTTTGTTGGGTATCCAGACTCCGGTTATTACGTTGATCGTTCAGGCTCCGGTCAATTTCGTTGCGTATCCAGACTCTGGTTATTACGTTAGGCGTTCAGGCTCCGATCAGTTTCGTTGGGTAACTAGACTCCGGTTATTACATTAAGCGTTCAGGCTCCGGTCAGTTTCGTTGGGGATCAGAACTCCGGTTATTACGTTGAGCGTTCAGGCTCCGGTCGTTTTCGTTGAGCATCCAGACTCCAGTTATTACGTTGAGCATTCCGGCTCCAGTCAGTTTCGTTGAGTATCCAGACTCCGGTTATTACGTTGAGCGTTCATGCTCTGGTCAGTTTCGTTGGGTATCCAGACTCCGGTTATTATGTTGAGCGTTCAGGCTCCGGTCAGTTTCGTTGAGCATCCAGACTCCAGTTATTACGTTGAACGTTCTGGCTCCTGTCAGTTTCGTTGAGTATCCAGACTCCGGTAATTACGTTGAGCGTTCAGGCTCCGGTCAGTTTCATTGGGTATCCAGACTTCGGTTATTACGTTGAGCGTTCAGGCTCCGGTTAGTTTCGTTTGGTATCCAGACTCCGGTTATTACGTTGAGCGTTCAGGCTCCGGTCAGTTTCGTTGGGTATCCAGACTCCGGTTATTACGTTGAGCGTTCAGGGTTCGGTCAATTTCGTTTGGTATCCAGACTCCGGTTATTACGTTGAGCGTTCAGGCTCCGGTCAGTTTCGTTGGGTATCCAGACTCCGGTTATTACGTTGAGCGTTCAGGCTCCGGTCAGTTTCGTTGGGTATCCAGACTCCGGTTTTTACGTTGGTCGTTCGGGCTCCAGTCAGTTACGTTGAACGTTTAGGCTCCGGTTAGTTTTGTTGAGGATCCAGATTCCGGTTGTTACGTTCAGCGTTCAGGCTCCGGTCAATTTTGTTGGGTATCCAGACTCGGTTATTACGTTTAGCGTTCAGGCTCCGGTCAGTTTCGTTGAGTATCCAGACTCTGGTTATTACGTTGAGCGTTCAGGCTCTGGTCAGTTTCGTTGGGTACCCAGACTCCGGATTACGTTGGTCGTTCAGGCTCCGGTCAGTTTTGTTGCGTATCCAGACTCTGGTTATTACGTTAGGCGTTCAGGCTCCGGTCAGTTTCGTTGGGTATCTAGAATTCGGTTATTACGTTAAGCGTTCAGGTTCCGGTCAGTTTCGTTGGGTATCAGGACTCCGGTTACTACGTTGAGCGTTCAGGCTCCGGTCATTTTCGTTGAGCATCCAGACTCCGGTTATTACGTTGAGCGTTCCGGCTCCGTTCAGTTTCGTTGGGTATCCATACTCCGGTTATTACGTTGAGCGTTCAGGCTCCGGTCAGTTTCGTTTGGTATCCAGACTCCGGTTATTACGTTGAGCGTTCAGGCTCCAGTCAGTTTCGTTGGGTATCCAGACTTCGGTTATTACGTTGAGCGTTCAGGCTCCGGTCAGTTTCGTTGGGTATCCAGACTCCAGTTTTTACGTTGAGCGTTCAGGCTCCGGTCAGTTTTGTTGGGTATCCAGACTCCGGTTATTATGTTGATGGTTCAGGCTACGGTCAGTTTCATTGGGTATCCAGACTCCGGTTATTACGTTGAGCATTCAGTCTCCGGTCAGTTTCGTTGGGTATCCAGACTCCGGTTATTACGTTGAGCGTTCATGCTCCGGTCAGTTTCGTTTGGTATCCAGACTCCGGTTATTACGTTGAGCGTTCAGGCTCCAGTCATTTTCGTTGGGTATCCAGACTCCGGTTATTACGTTGAGCGTTTAGGCTCCGGTTAGTTTCGTTGAGTATCCAGATTCTGGTTGTTACGTTGAGCGTTCAGGCTCCGGTCAATTTTTTTGGGTATTCAGACTCCGGTTATTACGTTGAGCGTTCAGGCTCCGGTCAGTTTCGTTGGGTATCCAGACTCCGGTTATTACGTTGAGCGTTCAGGCTTCGGTCAGTTTCGTTGGGTACCCAGACTCCGGTTATTACGTTGGTCGTTCAGGCTCCGGTCAGTTTCGTTGGGTATCTAGAATTCGGTTATTACGTTAAGCGTTCAGGCTCCGGTCAGTTTCGTTGGGTATCAGGACTCCGGTTATTACGTTGAGCGTTCAGGCTCCGGTCATTTTCGTTGAGCATCCAGACTCCGGTTATTACGTTGAGCGTTCCGGCTCCGGTCAGTTTCGTTGGGTATCCATACTCCGGTTATTACGTTGAGCGTTCAGGCTCCGGTCAGTTTCGTTTGGTATCCAGACTCCGGTTATTACGTTGAGCGTTCAGGCTCCAGTCAGTTTCGTTGGGTATCCAGACTTCGGTTATTACGTTGAGCGTTCAGGCTCCGGTCAATTTCGTTGGGTATCCAGACTCCAGTTTTTACGTTGAGCGTTCAGGCTCCGGTCAGTTTTCTTGGGTATCCAGACTCCGGTTATTATGTTGATGGTTCAGGCTACGGTCAGTTTCATTGGGTATCCAGACTCCGGTTATTACGTTGAGCATTCAGTCTCCGGTCAGTTTCGTTGGGTATCCAGACTCCGGTTATTACGTTGAGCGTTCATGCTCCGGTCAGTTTCGTTTGGTATCCAGACTCCGGTTATTACGTTGAGCGTTCAGGCTCCAGTCAGTTTCGTTGGGTATCCAGACTCCGTTTATTACGTTGAGCGTTTAGGCTCCGGTTAGTTTCGTTGAGTATCCAGATTCCGGTTGTTACGTTGAGCGTTCAGGCTCCGGTCAATTTTGTTGGGTATCCAGACTCCGGTTATTACGTTGAGCGTTCAGGCTCCGGTCAGTTTCGTTGGGTATCCAGACTCCGGTTATTACGTTGAGCGTTCAGGCTCCGGTCAGTTTCGTTGGGTACCCAGACTCCGGTTATTACGTTGGTCGTTCAGGCTCCGGTCAATTTCGTTGCGTATCCAGACTCTGGTTATTACGTTAGGCGTTCAGGCTCCTGTCAGTTTCGTTGGGTATCTAGACTTCGGTTATTACGTTAAGCGTTCAGGTTCCGGTCAGTTTCGTTGGGGATCAGAACTCCGGTTATTACGTTGAGCATTCCGGCTCCAGTCAGTTTCGTTGAGTATCCAGACTCCGGTTATTACGTTGAGCGTTCAGGCTCTGGTCAGTTTCGTTGGGTATCCAGACTCCGGTTATTACATTGAGCGTTCATGCTCCGGTCAGTTTCGTTGAGCATCCAGACTCCTGTTATTACGTTGAGCGTTCAGGCTCAGGTCAGTTTCGTTGGGTATCCAGACTCCGGTTTTTACGTTGGTCGTTCGGGCTCCAGTCAGTTACGTTGAGCGTTTAGGCTCCGGTTAGTTTTGTTGAGGATCCAGATTCCGGTTGTTACGTTCAGCGTTCAGGCTCCGGTCAATTTTGCTGGGTATCCAGACTCCAGTTATTACGTTTAGCGTTCAGGCTCTGGTCAGTTTCGTTGGGTATCCAGACTCTGGTTATTACGCTGAGCGTTCAGGCTCTGGTCAGTTTCGTTGGGTACCCAGACTCCGGTTATTACGTTGGTCGTTCAGGCTCCGGTCAGTTTCGTTGCGTATCCAGACTCTGGTTATTACGTTAGGCGTTCAGGCTCCGGTCAGTTTCGTTGGGTATCTAGAATTCGGTTATTACGTTAAGCGTTCAGGTTCCGGTCAAATTCGTTGGGTATCAGGACTCCGGTTTTTACGTTGAGCGTTCAAGCTTCGGTCATTTTCGTTGAGCATCCAGACTCCTGTTATTACGTTGAGCGTTCCGGCTCCGGTCAGTTTCGTTGGGTATCCATACTCCGGTTATTACGTTGAGCGTTCAGGCTCCGGTCATTTTCGTTGGGTATCCAGACTCCGATTATTACGTTGAGCGTTCAGGCTCCGGTCAGTTTCGTTTGGTATCCAGACTCCGGTTATTACGTTGAGCGTTCAGGCTCCAGTCAGTTTTGTTGGGTATCCAGACTCCGGTTATTACGTTGATCGTTCAGGCTCCGGTCAATTTCGTTGCGTATCCAGACTCTGGTTATTACGTTAGGCGTTCAGGCTCCGATCAGTTTCGTTGGGTAACTAGACTCCGGTTATTACATTAAGCGTTCAGGCTCCGGTCAGTTTCGTTGGGTATCAAGACTCCGGTTATTATGTTGAGCGTTCAGGCTCCGGTCATTTTTGTTGAGCATCCAGACTCCAGTTATTACGTTGAGCGATCCGGCTCCAGTCAGTTTCGTTCAGTATCCAGACTCCGGTTATTACGTTGAGCGTTCAGGCTCCATTCAATTTTGGTGGGTATCCAGATTCCAGTTATTACGTTGAGCGTTCACGCTCCGGTCAGTTTCGTTGGGTATCCAGACTCCGGTTATTACGTTGAGCGTTCAGGCTCCGGTCAGTTTCGTTGGGTATCCAGACTCCGGTTTTTACATTGAGCATTCAGGCTCCGGTCAGTTTTGTTGGGTATCCAGACTCCGGTTATTACGTTGAGCGTTCAGGCTCCGGTCAGTTTCGTTAGGTATCCAGACTTCGGTTATTACGTTGAGCGTTCAGGCTCCGGTCAGTTTCGTTGGGTATGCAGACTCCGGTTATTACGTTGAGCGTTCAGGCTCCGGTCAGTTTCGTTTGGTATCCAGACTCCAGTTATTACGTTGAGCGTTCAGGCTCTGGTCAATTTTGTTGGGTATCCAGACTCCAATTATTACGTTGAGCGTTCAGGCTCCGGTCAGTTTTGTTTGGTATCCAGACTCCAGTTATTACGTTGAGCGTTCAGGCTCCTGTCAGTTTCGTTGGGTATCCAGACTCCGGTTATTACGTTGAGCGTTCAGGCTCCGGTCAGTTTTGTTAGGTATCCAGACTCCGGTTATGACGTTGAGCGTTCAGGCTCTGGTCAGTTTCGTTTGGGATCCAGACTCCAGTTATTACGTTGAGCGTTCAGGCTCCGGTCAGTTTCGTTGGGTATCCAGACTTCGGTTATTATGTTGAGCGTTCAGGCTCTCGCCAGTTTCGTTGGGTATCCAGACTCCGATTTTTATGTTGAGCGTTCAGGCTCTGGTCAGTTTTGTTTTGTATCCAGACTCCGGTTATTATGTTGATGGTTCAGGCTACTGTCAGTTTCATTGGGTATCTAGACTCCGGTTATTATGTTGAGCGTTGAGGCTCCGGTTAGTTTCGTTGTGTATCCAGACTCCGGTTATTATGCTGATCGTTCAGGCTCCACTCAGTTTCGTTGAGTATCCAGACTCCGGTTATTACGTTGAGCGTTTAGGCTCCGGTTAGTTTTGTTGAGTATCCATACTCCGGTTGTTACGTTCAGCGTTCAGGCTCCGGTCAATTTTGTTGGGTATCCAGACTCCGGTTATTACGTTGAGCGTTCAGGCTCCAGTCAGTTTCGTTGGGTATCCAGACTCCGGTTATTACATTGAGCGTTCAGGCTCTGGTCAGTTTCGTTGGGTACCCAGACTCCGGTTCTTACGTTGGTCGTTCAGGCTTCGGTCAATTTCGTTGCGTATCCAGACTTGGTTATTACGTTAAGCGTTCAAGTTCCGGTCAGTTTCGTTGGGTATCAGGACTCCGGTTATTACATTGAGCGTTCAGGCTCAGGTCATTTTCGTTGAGCATCCAGACTCCAGTTATTACGTTGAGCATTCCGGCTCCAGTCAATTTCGCTGAGTATCCAGACTCCGGTTATTATGTTGAGCGTTCAGGCTCCGGTCAGTTTCGTTGGGTATCCATACTCTGGTAATTACGTTGAGCGTTCAGGCTCCGGTCATTTTCGTTGGGTATCCATACTCTGATTATTACGTTTAGCGTTCAGGCTCCGGTCAGTTTCGTTTGGTATCCAGACTCCGGTTATTACGTTGAGCGTTCAGGCTCCGGTCAGTTTCGTTGGGTATCCAGACTCCGGTTATTACGTTGATCGTTCAGGCTCCGGTCAATTTCGTTGCGTATCCAGAATCTGGTTATTACGTTAGGCGTTCAGGCTCTGGTCAGTTTCGTTGGGTAACTAGACTCCGGTTATTATGTTAAGCGTTCAGGCTCCGGTTAGTTTCGTTGGGTATCAAGACTCCGGTTATTACGTTGAGCGTTCAGGCTCCGGTCATTTTCGTTGACCATCCAGACTCCAGTTATTACGTTGAGCGTTCCGGCTCCAGTCAGGTTCGTTGAGTATCCAGACTCCGGTTATTACATTGAGCGTTCAGGCTCCGTTCCGTTTTGGTGGGTATCCAGATTCCAGTTATTACGTTGAGCGTTCAGGCTCCTGTCAGTTTCGTTGGGTATCCAGACTCCGGTTTTTATGTTGAGCGTTCAGCCTCCGGTCAGTTTTGTTGGGTATCCAGACTCTGGTTATTACGTTGAGCGTTCAGGCTCCGGTCAGTTTCGTTGGGTATCCAGACTCCAGTTATTACGTTGAGCGTTCAGGCTCCGGTCAGTTTCGTTGGGTATCCAGACTCCGGTTATTACGTTGAGCGTTCAGGCTCCGGTCAGTTTCTTTGGGTATCCAGACTCCGGTTATTACGTTGAGCGTTCAGGCTCCTGTCAGTTTCGTTGGGTATCCAGACTCCGGTTATTACGTTGAGCGTTTAGGGTCCGGTCATTTTCATTGGGTATCCAGACTCCGGTTATTACGTTGAGCGTTCAGGCTCCGGTCAGTTTCGTTGGGTATCCAGACTTTGGTTATTACGTTGAGCGTTCAGGCTCCGGTCAGTTTCGTTGGGTATCCAGACTCCGGTTATTTTGTTGAGCGTTCAGGCTCCGGTCAGTTTTGTTTGGTATCCAGACTCCGGTTATTACGTTGAGCGTTCAGGCTCTAGTCAGTTTCGTTGGGTATCCAGACTCCGGTTATTACGTTGAGCGTTCAGGCTCCTGTCAGTTTCGTTGGGTATCCAGACTCCGGTTTTTACGTTGAGCATTCAGGCTTGTGTTTGTTTTGTTGGGTATCCAGACTCCGGTTATTACGTTGAGCGTTCAGTCTCCGGTCAGTTTCGTTGGGTATCCAGACTCCGGTTTTTATGTTGAGCGTTCAGGCTCCGGTCAGTTTTGTTTGGTATCCAGACTCCGGTTATTATGTTGATGGTTCAGGCTACGGTCAGTTTCATTGGGTATCCAGACTCCGGTTATTACGTTGAGCGTTGAGGCTCCGGTCAGTTTCGTTGTGTATCCAGACTCCGGTTATTATGTTGATCGTTCAGGCTCCAGTCAGTTTCGTTGAGTATCCAGACTCCGGTTATTACGTTGAGCGTTTAGGCTCCGGTTAGTTTTGTTGAGTATCCATATTCCGGTTGTTACGTTCAGCGTTCAGGCTCCGGTCAATTTTGTTGGGTATCCAGACTCCGGTTATTACGTTGAGCGTTCAGGCTCCGGTCAATTTCGTTGGGTATCCAGACTCCGGTTATTACGTTGAGCGTTCAGGCTCTGGTCAGTTTCGTTGGGTACCCAGACTCCGGTTATTACGTTGGTCGTTCAGGCTCCGGTCAATTTCGTTGCGTATCCAGACTCTGGTTATTACGTTAGGCGTTCAGGCTCCGGTCAGTTTCGTTGGGTATCTAGAATTCGGTTATTACGTTAAGCGTTCAGGTTCCGGTCCGTTTCGTTGGGTATCAGGACTCCGGTTATTACATTGAGCGTTCAGGCTCAGGTTATTTTCGTTGAGCATCCAGACTCCAGTTATTACGTTGAGCATTCCGGCTCCAGTCAGTTTCGTTGAGTATCCAGACTCTGGTTATTACGTTGAGCGTTCAGGCTCTGGTCAGTCTCGTTGGGTATCCATACTCCGGTAATTACGTCGAGCGTTCAGGCTCCGGTCATTTTCGTTGGGTATCCAGACTCCGATTATTACGTTGAGCGTTCAGGCTCCGGTCAGTTTCGTTTGGTATCCAGACTCCGGTTATTACGTTGAGCGTTCAGGCTCTGGTCAGTTTCGTTGGGTATCCAGACTCCGGTTATTACGTTGATCGTTCAGGCTCCGGTCAATTTCGTTGCGTATCCAGACTCTGGTTATTACGTTAGGCGTTCAGGCTCCGGTCAGTTTCGTTGGGTAACTAGACTCCGGTTATTACGTTAAGCGTTCACGCTCCGGTTAGTTTCTTTGGGTATCAAGACTCCGGTTATTACGTTGAGCGTTCAGGCTCCGGTCATTTTCGTTGAGCATCCAGACTCCAGTTATTACGTTGAGCGTTCCGCCTCCAGTCAGGTTCATTGAGTATCCAGACTCCGGTTATTACACTGAGCGTTCAGGCTCCGTTCAGTTTTGGTGGGTATCCAGATTCCAGTTATTACGTTGAGCGTTCAGGCTCCGGTCAGTTTCGTTGGGTATCCAGACTCCGGTTTTTATGTTGAGCGTTCAGCCTCCGGTCAGTTTTGTTGGGTATCCAGACTCCGGTTATTACGTTGAGCGTTCAGGCTCCGATCAGTTTCATTGGGTATCCAGACTCCAGTTATTACGTTGAGCGTTCAGGCTCCGGTCAGTTTCGTTGGGTATCCAGACTCCGGTTATTACGTTGAGCGTTCAGGCTCTTGTCATTTTCGTTGGGTATCCAGACTCCGGTTATTACGTTGAGCGTTCAGGGTCCGGTCAGTTTCGTTGAGTATCCAGACTCCGGTTATTACGTTGAGCGTTCAGGCTCCGGTCAGTTTCGTTGGGTATCCAGACTTTGGTTATTACGTTGAGCGTTCAGGCTCCGGTCAGTTTCGTTGGGTATCCAGACTCCGGTTATTTTGTTGAGCGTTCAGGCTCCGGTCAGTTTCGTTTGGTATCCAGACTCCGGTTATTACGTTGAGCGTTCAGGCTCCAGTCAGTTTCGTTGGGTATCCAGACTCCGGTTATTACGTTGAGCGTTCAGGCTCCGGTCAGTTTCGTTGGGTATCCAGACTCCGGTTTTTACGTTGAGCGTTCAGGCTTGTGTTAGTTTTGTTGGGTATCCAGACTCCGGTTATTACGTTGAGCGTTCAGTCTCCGGTCAGTTTCGTTGGGTATCCAGACTCCAGTTATTACGTTGAGCGTTCAGGCTCCGGTCAGTTTCGTTGGGTATCCAGACTCCGGTTATTACGTTGAGCGTTCAGGGTCCGGTCAGTTTCGTTGGGTATCCAGAGTCTGGTTATTACGTTAGGCGTTCAGGCTCCGGTCAGTTTCGTTGGGTATCTAGAATTCGGTTATTACGTTAAGCGTTCAGGTTCCGGTCCGTTTCGTTGGGTATCAGGACTCCGGTTATTACGTTGAGCGTTCAGGCTCAGGTCATTTTCGTTGAGCATCCAGACTCCAGTTATTACGTTGAGCATTCCGGCTCCAGTCAGGTTCGTTGAGTATCCAGACTCTGGTTATTACGTTGAGCGTTCAGGCTCTGGTCAGTCTCGTTGGGTATCCATACTCCGGTAATTACGTCGAGCGTTCAGGCTCCGGTCATTTTCGTTGGGTATCCAGACTCCGATTATTACGTTGAGCGTTCAGGCTCCGGTCAGTTTTGTTTGGTATCCAGACTCCGGTTATTACGTTGAGCGTTCAGGCTCTGGTCAGTTTCGTTGGGTATCCAGACTCCGGTTATTACGTTGATCGTTCAGGCTCCGGTCAATTTCGTTGCGTATCCAGACTCTGGTTATTACGTTAGGTGTTCAGGCTCCGGTCAGTTTCGTTGGGTAACTAGACTCCGGTTATTACGTTAAGCGTTCACGCTCCGGTTAGTTTCTTTGGGTATCAAGACTCCGGTTATTACGTTGAGCGTTCAGGCTCCGGTCATTTTCGTTGAGCATCCAGACTCCAGTTATTACGTTGAGCGTTCCGCCTCCAGTCAGGTTCATTGAGTATCCAGACTCCGGTTATTACATTGAGCGTTCAGGCTCCGTTCAGTTTTGGTGGGTATCCAGATTCCAGTTATTACGTTGAGCGTTCAGGCTCCGGTCAGTTTCGTTGGGTATCCAGACTCCGGTTTTTATGTTGAGCGTTCATCCTCCGGTCAGTTTTGTTGGGTATCCAGACTCCGGTTATTACGTTGAGCGTTCAGTCTCCGGTCAGTTTCGTTGGGTATCCAGACTCCAGTTATTACGTTGAGCGTTCAGGCTCCGGTCAGTTTCGTTGGGTATCCAGACTTTGGTTATTACGTTGAGCGTTCAGGCTCCGGTCAGTTTCGTTGGGTATCCAGACTCCGGTTATTTTGTTGAGCGTTCAGGCTCCGGTCAGTTTCGTTTGGTATCCAGACTCCGGTTATTACGTTGAGCGTTCAGGCTCCAGTCAGTTTCGTTGGGTATCCAGACTCCGGTTATTACGTTGAGCGTTCAGGCTCCGGTCAGTTTCGTTGGGTATCCAGACTCCGGTTTTTACGTTGAGCGTTCAGGCTTGTGTTAGTTTTGTTGGGTATCCAGACTCCGGTTATTACGTTGAGCGTTCAGTCTCCGGTCAGTTTCGTTGGGTATCCAGACTCCAGTTATTACGTTGAGCGTTCAGGCTCCGGTCAGTTTCGTTGGGTATCCAGACTCCGGTTATTACGTTGAGCGTTCAGGGTCCGGTCAGTTTCGTTGGGTATCCAGAGTCTGGTTATTACGTTAGGCGTTCAGGCTCCGGTCAGTTTCGTTGGGTATCTAGAATTCGGTTATTACGTTAAGCGTTCAGGTTCCGGTCCGTTTCGTTGGGTATCAGGACTCCGGTTATTACGTTGAGCGTTCAGGCTCAGGTCATTTTCGTTGAGCATCCAGACTCCAGTTATTACGTTGAGCATTCCGGCTCCAGTCAGGTTCGTTGAGTATCCAGACTCTGGTTATTACGTTGAGCGTTCAGGCTCTGGTCAGTCTCGTTGGGTATCCATACTCCGGTAATTACGTCGAGCGTTCAGGCTCCGGTCATTTTCGTTGGGTATCCAGACTCCGATTATTACGTTGAGCGTTCAGGCTCCGGTCAGTTTTGTTTGGTATCCAGACTCCGGTTATTATGTTGAGCGTTCAGGCTCTGGTCAGTTTCGTTGGGTATCCAGACTCCGGTTATTACGTTGATCGTTCAGGCTCCGGTCAATTTCGTTGCGTATCCAGACTCTGGTTATTACGTTAGGTGTTCAGGCTCCGGTCAGTTTCGTTGGGTAACTAGACTCCGGTTATTACGTTAAGCGTTCACGCTCCGGTTAGTTTCTTTGGGTATCAAGACTCCGGTTATTACGTTGAGCGTTCAGGCTCCGGTCATTTTCGTTGAGCATCCAGACTCCAGTTATTACGTTGAGCGTTCCGCCTCCAGTCAGGTTCATTGAGTATCCAGACTCCGGTTATTACATTGAGCGTTCAGGCTCCGTTCAGTTTTGGTGGGTATCCAGATTCCAGTTATTACGTTGAGCGTTCAGGCTCCGGTCAGTTTCGTTGGGTATCCAGACTCCGGTTTTTATGTTGAGCGTTCATCCTCCGGTCAGTTTTGTTGGGTATCCAGACTCCGGTTATTACGTTGAGCGTTCAGGCTCCGGTCAGTTTCATTGGGTATCCAGACTCCAGTTATTACGTTGAGCGTTCAGGCTCCGGTCAGTTTCGTTGGGTATCCAGACTCCGGTTATTACGTTGAGCGTTCAGGCTCTTGTCATTTTCGTTGGGTATCCAGACTCCGGTTATTACGTTGAGCGTTCAGGGTCCGGTCAGTTTCGTTGAGTATCCAGACTCCGGTTATTACGTTGAGCGTTCAGGCTCCGGTCAGTTTCGTTGGGTATCCAGACTTTGGTTATTACGTTGAGCGTTCAGGCTCCGGTCAGTTTCGTTGGGTATCCAGACTCCGGTTATTTTGTTGAGCGTTCAGGCTCCGGTCAGTTTCGTTTGGTATCCAGACTCCGGTTATTACGTTGAGCGTTCAGGCTCCAGTCAGTTTCGTTGGGTATCCAGACTCCGGTTATTACGTTGAGCGTTCAGGCTCCGATCAGTTTCGTTGGGTATCCAGACTCCGGTTTTTACGTTGAGCGTTCAGGCTTGTGTTAGTTTTGTTGGGTATCCAGACTCCGGTTATTACGTTGAGCGTTCAGTCTCCGGTCAGTTTCGTTGGGTATCCAGACTCCAGTTATTACGTTGAGCGTTCAGGCTCCGGTCAGTTTCGTTGGGTATCCAGACTCCGGTTATTACGTTGAGCGTTCAGGGTCCGGTCAGTTTCGTTGGGTATCCAGAGTCTGGTTATTACGTTAGGCGTTCAGGCTCCGGTCAGTTTCGTTGGGTATCTAGAATTCGGTTATTACGTTAAGCGTTCAGGTTCCGGTCCGTTTCGTTGGGTATCAGGACTCCGGTTATTACGTTGAGCGTTCAGGCTCAGGTCATTTTCGTTGAGCATCCAGACTCCAGTTATTACGTTGAGCATTCCGGCTCCAGTCAGGTTCGTTGAGTATCCAGACTCTGGTTATTACGTTGAGCGTTCAGGCTCTGGTCAGTCTCGTTGGGTATCCATACTCCGGTAATTACGTCGAGCGTTCAGGCTCCGGTCATTTTCGTTGGGTATCCAGACTCCGATTATTACGTTGAGCGTTCAGGCTCCGGTCAGTTTTGTTTGGTATCCAGACTCCGGTTATTACGTTGAGCGTTCAGGCTCTGGTCAGTTTCGTTGGGTATCCAGACTCCGGTTATTACGTTGATCGTTCAGGCTCCGGTCAATTTCGTTGCGTATCCAGACTCTGGTTATTACGTTAGGCGTTCAGGCTCCGGTCAGTTTCGTTGGGTAACTAGACTCCGGTTATTACGTTAAGCGTTCACGCTCCGGTTAGTTTCTTTGGGTATCAAGACTCCGGTTATTACGTTGAGCGTTCAGGCTCCCGTCATTTTCGTTGAGCATCCAGACTCCAGTTATTACGTTGAGCGTTCTGCCTCCAGTCAGGTTCATTGAGTATCCAGACTCCGGTTATTACACTGAGCGTTCAGGCTCCGTTCAGTTTTGGTGGGTATCCAGATTCCAGTTATTACGTTGAGCGTTTAGGCTCCGGTCAGTTTCATTGGGTATCCAGACTCCGGTTTTTATGTTGAGCGTTCAGCCTCCGGTCAGTTTTGTTGGGTATCCAGACTCCGGTTATTACGTTGAGCGTTCAGGCTCCGGTCAGTTTCATTGGGTATCCAGACTCCAGTTATTACGTTGAGCGTTCAGGCTCCGGTCAGTTTCGTTGGGTATCCAGACTCCGGTTATTACGTTGAGCGTTCAGGCTCCGGTCAGTTTTGTTTGGTATCCAGACTCCGGTTATTACGTTGAGCGTTCAGGCTCCTGTCATTTTCGTTGGGTATCCAGACTACGGTTATTACGTTGAGCGTTCAGGGTCCGGTCAGTTTCGTTGGGTATCCAGACTCCGGTTATTACGTTGAGCGTTCAGGCTCCGGTCAGTTTCGTTGGGTATCCAGACTTTGGTTATTACGTTGAGCGTTCAGGCTCCGGTCAGTTTTGTTGGGTATCCAGACTCCGGTTATTTTGTTGAGCGTTCAGGCTCCGGTCAGTTTCGTTTGGTATCCAGACTCCGGTTATTACGTTGAGCGTTCAGGCTCCAGTCAGTTTCGTTGGGTATCCAGACTCCGGTTATTACGTTGAGCGTTCAGGCTCCGGTCAGTTTCGTTGGGTATACAGACTCCGGTTTTTACGTTGAGCGTTCAGGCTTGTGTTAGTTTTGTTGGGTATCCAGACTCCGGTTATTACGTTGAGCGTTCAGTCTCCGGTAAGTTTCGTTGGGTATCCAGACTTCAGTTATTACGTTGAGCGTTCAGGCTCCGGTCAGTTTCGTTAGGTATCCAGACTCTGGTTATTACGTTGAGCGTTCAGGGTCCGGTCAGTTTCGTTGGGTATCCACTCCGGACAGTTTCGTTTGTTATCCAGACTCCGTTTATTACGTTGAGCGTTCAGGCTCCGGTCAGTTTCGTTTGGTATCCAGACTCCGGTTATTACGTTGAGCGTTCAGGCTCCAGTCAGTTTCGTTGGGTATCCAGACTTCGGTTATTACGTTGAGCGTTCAGGCTCCGGTCAGTTTCGTTGGGTATCCAGACTCCGGTTATTACGTTGAGCATTCAGGCTCCGGTCAGTTTCGTTTGGTATCCAGACTCCGGTTATTACGTTGAGCGTTCAGGCTCCAGTCAGTTTCGTTGGGTATCCAGACTCCGGTTATTACGTTGAGCGTTCAGGCTCCGGTCAGTTTCGTTGGGTATCCAGACTCCGGTTTTTAGGTTTAGCATTCAGGCTCCGGTCAGTTTTGTTAGGTATCCAGACTCCGGTTATTACGTTGAGCGTTCAGGCTCCGGTCAGTTTCGTTGGGTATCCAGAATCCAGTTATTACGTTGAGCGTTCAGGCTCCGGTCAGTTTTGTTGGGTATCCAGTCTCCGGTTATTACGTTGAGCGTTCAGGCTCCGGTCAGTTTCGTTTGGTATCCAGACTCCGTTTATTACGTTGAGCTTTCAGGCTCCGGTCAGTTTTGTTGGGTATCCAGACTCCGGTTATTACGTTGAGCATTCAGTCTCCAGTCAGTTTCGTTGGGTATCCAGACTTCGGTTATTACGTTGAGCGTTCAGGCTCCGGTCAGTTTCGTTGGGTATCCAGACTCCGGTTTTTACATTGAGCGTTCAGGCTCCGGTCAGTTTTGTTTGGTATCCATACTCTGGTTATTATGTTGATGGTTCAGGCTACGGTCAGTTTCATTGGGTATCCAAACTCCGGTTATTACGTTGAGCGTTCAGGCTCCGGTCAGTTTCGTTGTGTATCCAGACTCCGGTTATTATGTTGATTTTTCAGGCTCCACTCAGTTTCGTTGAGTATCCTGACTCCGGTTATTACGTTTAGCGTTTAGGCTCCGGTTAGTTTCATTGAGTATCCAGATTTCGGTTGTTACATTCAGCGTTCAGGCTCCGGTAAATTTTGTGGGGTATCCAGACTCCGGTTATTAAGTTGAGCGTTCAAGCTCCGGTCAGTTTCGTTGGGTATCCAGACTCCAGTTATTACGTTGAGCGTTCAGGCTCCGGTCAGTTTCATTAGGTACCCAGACTCCGGTTATTACGTTGGTCGTTCAGGCCCCGGTCAGTTTCGTTGCGTATCCAGACTCTGGTTATTACGTTAGGTGTTCAGGCTCCAGTCAGTTTCATTGGGTATCTAGAATACGGTTATTACGTTAAGCGTTTAGGTTCCGGTTAGTTTCGTTGAGTATCAAGACTCCGGTTGTTACATTCAGCGTTCAGGCTCCGGTCAATTTTGTTGGGTATCCAGACTCCGGTTATTACGTTGAGCGTTCAGGCTCCGGTCAGTTTCGTTTGGTATCCAGACTCTGGTGATTACGTTGAGCATTCAGGCTTCGATCAATTTCGTTGGGTACCCAGACTTCGGTTATTACGTTGGTCGTTCAGGCCCCGGTCAGTTTCGTTGCGTATCCAGACTCTGGTTATTACGTTAGGCGTTCAGGCTCCAGACAGTTTCGTTGGGTATCTAGACTCCGGTTATTACGTTAAGCGTTCAGGTTCCGGTTAGTTTCGTTGGGTATCAAGACTCCGGTTATTACATTGAGCGTTCAGGCTCCGGTCATTTTTGTTGAGCATCCAGACTCCAGTTATTACGTTGAGCATTCCGGCTCCAGTCAGTTTCGTTGAGTATCCAGACTCTGGTTATTACGTTGAGCGTTCAGGCTCCGTTCAGTTTTGTTGGGTATCCAGACTCCGGTTATTACATTGAGCGTTCAGGCTCCGGTCAGTTTCGTTGGGTATCCAGACTCCGGTTATTACGTTGAGCGTTTAGGCTCCGGTCAGTTTCGTTGGATATCCAGACTCCGGTTTTTACGTTGAGCGTTCAGGCTCTGGTCAGTTTTGTTGGGTATCCAGACTCCGGTTATTACGTAGAGCGTTCAGGCTCCGGTCAGTTTCGTTGGGTATCTAGACTCCGGTTATTACGTTGAGCGTTCAGGCTCCGGTCAGTTTCGTTGGGTATCTAGACTCCGGTTATTACGTTGTGCGTTCAGGCTCTGGTCAGTTTCGTTTGGTACCCAGACTCCGGTTATTACGTTTGTCGTTCAAGCTCCGGTCAGTTTCGTTGCGTATCCAGACTCTGGTTATAAAGTTAGGCGTTCAGGCTCCGGTCAGTTTCGTTGGGTATCTAGACTCCGGTTATTACGTTAAGCGTTCAGGTTCTGGTCAGTTTCGGTGGGTATCAAGACTCCGGTTATTACGTTGAGCATTCAGGCTCTGGTCATTTTCGTTGAGCATCCAGACTCCAGTTCTTACGTTGAGCGTTCTGGCTCCATTCAATTTCGTTGAGTATCCAAACTCCGGTTATTACGTCGAGCGTTCAGGCTCCAGTTAGTTTCGGTTGGTATCCAGATTCCGGTTATTACGTCGAGCGTTCAGGCTCCGGTTAGTTTCGTTGGGTATCCAGATTCCGAATATTACGTTGAGCGTTCAGGCTCCGGTCAGTTTCGTTTTGTATCCAGACTCCAGTCAGTTTCGTTGAGTATCCAGACTCCGGTTATTACGTTTAGCGTTCAGGCTCCGGTTAGTTTTGTTGAGTATCCAGATTCCGGTTATTATGTTGATCGTTAAGGCTCCGGTAAATTTTTTTGGGTATCCAGACTCCTGTTATTACGTTGAGCGTTCAGGCTCCGGTCAGTTTTGTTGGGTATCCACACTCCGGTTATTACATTGAGCGTTCAGGCTCCGGTCAGTTTCGGTGGGTATCCATACTCCGGTTATTACATTGATCGTTCTGGCTCCGGTCAGTTTCGTTACGTATCCTGACTCTGGTTATTACGTTAGGCATTCATGCTCTGGTCAGTTTTGTTGGGTATCTAGACTCCAGTTATTACGATAAGCGTTCAGGCTCTAGTCAGTTTCGTTGAGCATCCAGACTCCATTTATTACATTGAGCGTTCCGGCTCCTGACAGTTTCTTTGAGTATCCAGACTCCGGTTATTACGTTGAGCGTTCAGGCTCCTGTCAGTTTTGTTGGGTATCCAGACTCCGGTTATTACGTTGAGCGTTCATGGTCCGGTCAGTTTCGTTGGGTATCCACTCTGGACAGTTTCGTTTGGTATCCAGACTCCGTTTATTACGTTGAGCGTTCAGGCTCCGGTCAGTTTCGTTTGGTATCCAGACTCCGGTTATTACGTTGAGCATTCAGGCTCCAGTCAGTTTCGTTGGGTATCCAGACTTCGGTTATTACGTTGAGCGTTCAGGCTCCGGTCAGTTTCGTTGGGTATCCAGACTCCGGTTTTTACATTGAGCGTTCAGGCTCCGGTCAGTTTTGTTTGGTATCCAGACTCCGGTTATTATGTTGATGGTTCAAGCTACGGTCAGTTTCATTGGGTATCCAGACTCCGGTTATTACGTTGAGCGTTCAGGCTCCGGTCAGTTTCGTTGTGTATCCAGACTCCGGTTATTATGTTGATCGTTCAGGCTCCACTCAGTTTCGTTGAGTATCCAGACTCCGGTTATTACGTTGAGCGTTTAGGCTCCGGTTAGTTTCGTTGAGTATCCAGATTCCGGTTGTTACATTCAGCGTTCAGGCTCCGGTCAATTTTGTGGGGTATCCAGACTCCGGTTATTACGTTGAGCGTTCAGGCTCTGGTCAGTTTCGTTGGGTATCCAGACTCCAATTATTACGTTGAGCGTTCAGGCTCCGGTCAGTTTCATTGGGTACCCAGACTCCGGTTATTACGTTGATCGTTCAGGCCCCGGTTAGTTTCGTTGCGTATCCAGACTCTGGTTATTACATTAGGCGTTCAGGCTCCAGTCAGTTTCGTTGGGTATCTAGACTACGGTTATTACGTTAAGCATTCAGGTTCCGGTTAGTTTCGTTGGGTATCAAGACTCCGGTTGTTACATTCAGCGTTCAGGCTCCGGTCAATTTTGTTGGGTATCCAAACTCCGGTTATTACGTTGAGCGTTCAGGCTCCGGTCAGTTTCGTTCGGTATCCAGACTCTGGTTATTACGTTGAGCATTCAGGCTCCGGTCAGTTTCGTTGGGTACCCAGACTCCGGTTATTACGTTGGTCGTTTAGGCCCCGGTCAGTTTCGTTCCGTCTCCAGACTCTTGTTATTACGTTAGGCGTTCAGGCTCCAGTCAGTTTCGTTGGGTATCTAGAATACGGTTATTACGTTAAGCGTTCAGGTTCCGGTTAGTTTCGTTGAGTATCAAGACTCCGGTTGTTACATTCAGCGTTCAGGCTCCGGTCAATTTTGTTGGGTATCCAGACTCCGGTTATTACGTTGAGCGTTCAGGCTCCGGTCAGTTTCGTTCGGCATCCAGACTCTGGTTATTACGTTGAGCATTCAGGCTTCGGTCAATTTCGTTGGGTACCCAGACTCCGGTTATTACGTTGGTCGTTCAGGCCCCGGTCAGTTTCGTTGGGTATCCAGACTCTGGTTATTACGTTAGGCGTTCAGGCTCCAGTCAGTTTCGTTGGGTATCTACACTCCGGTTATTACGTTAAGCGTTCAGGTTCCGGTTAGTTTCGTTGGGTATCAAGACTCCGGTTATTACATTGAGCGTTCAGGCTCCGGTCAATTTTGTTGAGCATCCAGACTCCAGTTATTACGTTGAGCATTCCGGCTCCAGTCAGTTTCGTTGAGTATCCAGACTCTGGTTATTACGTTGAGCGTTCAGGCTCCGTTCAGTTTTGTTGGGTATCCAGACTCCGGTTATTACATTGAGCGTTCAGGCTCTGGTCAGTTTTGTTGGGTATCCAGACTCCGGTTATTACGTTGAGCGTTCAGGCTCCGGTCAGTTTCGTTTGGTATTCAGACTCCGGTTATTACGTTGAGCGTTCAGGCTCCAGTCAGTTTCGTTGGGTATCCAGACTTCGGTTATTACGTTGAGCGTTCAGGCTCCGGTCAGTTTCGTTGGGTATCCAGACTCCGGTTTTTACATTGAGCGTTCAGGCTCCGGTCAGTTTTGTTTGGTATCCAGACTCCGGTTATTATGTTGATGGTTCAAGCTACGGTCAGTTTCATTGGGTATCCAGACTCCGGTTATTACGTTGAGTGTTCAGGCTCCGGTCAGTTTCGTTGTGTATCCAGACTCCGGTTATTATGTTGATCGTTCAGGCTCCGGTCAGTTTTGTTGCGTATCCAGACTCTGGTTATTACGTTAGGCGTTCAGGCTCCAGTCAGTTTCGTTGGGTATCTACACTCCGGTTATTACGTTAAGCGTTCAGGTTCCGGTTAGTTTCGTTGGGTATCAAGACTCCGGTTATTACATTGAGCGTTCAGGCTCCGGTCGATTTTGTTGAGCATCCAGACTCCAGTTATTACGTTGAGCATTCCGGCTCTAGTCAGTTTCGTTGAGTATCCAGACTCTGGTTATTATGTTGAGCGTTCAGGCTCCGTTCAGTTTTGTTGGGTATCCAGACTCCGGTTATTACATTGAGCGTTCAGGCTCCGGTCAGTTTCGTTGGATATCCAGACTCCGGTTATTACGTTGAGCGTTTAGGCTCCGGTCAGTTTCGTTGGATATCCAGACTCCGATTTTTACGTTGAGCGTTCAGGCTCTGGTCAGTTTTGTTGGGTATCCAGACTCCGGTTATTACGTTGAGCGTTCAGGCTCCGGTCAATTTTGTTGGGTATCTAAACTCCGGTTATTACGTTGAGCGTTCAGGCTCTGGTCAGTTTTGTTCGGTATCCAGACTCTAGTTATTACGTTGAGCATTCAGGCTCCGGTCAGTTTCGTTGGGTACCCAGACTCCGGTTATTACGTTGGTCGTTCAGGCCCCGGTCAGTTTCGTATCGTATCCAGACTCTGGTTATTACGTTAGGCGTTTAGGCTCCAGTCAGTTTCGTTGGGTATCTAGAATACGGTTATTACGTTAAGCGTTCAGGTTCCGGTTAGTTTCGTTGAGTATCAAGACTCCGGTTGTTACATTCAGCGTTCAGGCTCCGATCAATTTTGTTGGGTATCCAGACTCCGGTTATTACGTTGAGCGTTCAGGCTCCGGTCAGTTTCGTTCGGTATCCAGACTCTGGTTATTACGTTGAGCATTCAGGCTTCGGTCAGTTTTGTTGGGTACCCAGACTTCGGTTATTACGTTGGTCGTTCAGGCCCCGGTCAATTTCGTTGCGTATCCAGACTCTGGTTATTACGTTAGGCGTTCAGGCTCCAGTCAGTTTCGTTGGGTATCTAGACTCCGGTTATTACGTTAAGCGTTCAGGTTCCGGTTAGTTTCGTTGGGTATCAAGACTCCGGTTATTACATTGAGCGTTCAGGCTCCGGTCAATTTTTTTGAGCATCCAGACTCCAGTTATTACGTTGAGCATTCCGGCTCCTGTCAGTTTCGTTGAGTATCCAGACTCTGGTTATTACGTTGAGCGTTCAGGCTCCGTTCAGTTTTGTTGGGTATCCAGACTCCGGTTATTACATTGAGCGTTCAGGATCCGGTCAGTTTCGTTGGGTATCCAGACTCCGGTTATTACGTTGAGCGTTTAGGCTCCGGTCAGTTTCGTTGGATATCCAGACTCCGGTTTTTACGTTGAGCGTTCAGGCTCTGGTCAGTTTTGTTGGGTATCCAGACTCCGGTTATTACGTTGAGCGTTCAGGCTCCGGTCAGTTTCGTTGGGTATCCAGACTCCGGTTATTACGTTGAGCGTTCAAGCTCCGGTCAGTTTCGTTGGGTATCCAGACTCCGGTTATTACGTTGTGTGTTCAGGCTCCGGTCAGTTTCGTTTGGTACCCAGACTCCGGTTATTACGTTTGTCGTTCAAGCTCCGGTCAGTTTCGTTGCGTATCCAGACTCTGGTTATAACGTTAGGCGTTCAGGCTCCGGTCAGTTTCGTTGGGTATCTAGACTCCGGTTATTACGTTAAGCGTTCAGGTTCCGGTCAGTTTCGGTGGGTATCAAGACTCCGGTTATTACGTTGAGCATTCAGGCTCTGGTCATTTTCGTTGAGCATCCAGACTCCAGTTCTTACGTTGAGCGTTCTGGCTCCATTCAATTTCGTTGAGTATCCAAACTCCGGTTATTACGTCGAGCGTTCAGGCTCCAGTTAGTTTCGTTGGGTATCCAGATTCCGGTTATTACGTCGAGCGTTCAGGCTCCGGTTAGTTTCGTTGGGTATCCAGATTCCGAATATTACGTTGAGCGTTCAGGCTCCGGTCAGTTTCGTTTTGTATCCAGACTCCAGTCAGTTTCGTTTAGTATCCAGACTCCGGTTATTACGTTGAGCGTTCAGGCTCCGGTTAGTTTTGTTGAGTATCCAGATTCCGGTTATTACGTTGATCGTTAAGGCTCCGGTAAATTTTTTTGGGTATCCAGAATCCTGTTATTACGTTGAGCGTTCAGGCTCCGGTCAGTTTGGTTGGGTATCCACACTCCGGTTATTACATTGAGCGTTCAGGCTCCGGTCAGTTTCGGTGGGTATCCATACTCCGGTTATTACATTGATCGTTCTGGCTCCGGTCAGTTTCGTTACGTATCCAGACTCTGGTTATTACGTTAGGCATTCATGCTCTGGTCAGTTTCGTTGGGTATATAGACTCCGGTTATTACGATAAGCGTTCAGGCTCCAGTCAGTTTCGTTGAGCATCCAGACTCCAATTATTACGTTGAACGTTCCGGCTCCTGTCAGTTTCTCTGAGTATCCAGACTCCGGTTATTACGTTGAGCGTTCAGGCTCCTGTCAGTTTTGTTAGGTATCCAGACTCCGGTTATTACGTTGAGCGTTCAAGGTCCGGTCAGTTTCGTTGGGTATCCACTCCGGACAGTTTCGTTTGGTATCCAGACTCCGTTTATTACGTTGAGCGTTCAGGCTCCGGTCAGTTTCGTTTGGTATCCAGACTCCGGTTATTACGTTGAGCGTTCAGGCTCCAGTCAGTTTCGTTGGGTATCCAGACTTCGGTTATTACGGTGAGCGTTCAGGCTCCGGTCTGTTTCGTTGGGTATCCAGACTCCGGTTTTTACATTGAGCCTTCAGGCTCCGGTCAGTTTTGTTTGGTATCCAGACTCCGGTTATTATGTTGATGGTTCAAGCTACGGTCAGTTTCATTGGGTATCCAGACTCCGGTTATTACGTTGAGCGTTCAGGCTCCGGTCAGTTTCGTTGTGTATCCAGACTCCGGTTATTATGTTGATCGTTCAGGCTCCACTCAGTTTCGTTGAGTATCCAGACTCCGGTTATTACGTTGAGCGTTTAGGCTCCGGTTAGTTTCGTTGAGTATCCAGATTCCGGTTGTTACATTCAGCGTTCAGGCTCCGGTCAATTTTGTGGGGTATCCAGACTCCGGTTATTACGTTGAGCATTCAGGCTCCGGTCAGTTTCGTTGGGTATCCAGACTCCAGTTATTACGTTGAGCGTTCAGGCTCCGGTCAGTTTCATTGGGTACCCAGACTCCGGTTATTACGTTGGTCATTCAGGCCCCGGTTAGTTTCGTTGCGTATCCAGACTCTGGTTATTACATTAGGCGTTCAGGCTCCAGTCAGTTTCGTTGGGTATCTAGACTACGGTTATTACGTTAAGCGTTCAGGTTCCGGTTAGTTTCGTTGGGTATCAAGACTCCGGTTGTTACATTCAGCGTTCAGGCTCCGGTCAATTTTGTTGGGTATCCAAACTCCGGTTATTACGTTGAGCGTTCAGGCTCCGGTCAGTTTCGTTCGGTATCCAGACTCTGGTTATTACGTTGAGCATTCAGGCTCCGGTCAGTTTCGTTGGGTACCCAGACTCCGGTTATTACGTTGGTCGTTCAGGCCCCGGTCAGTTTCGTTCCGTATCCAGACTCTAGTTATTACGTTAGGCGTTCAGGCTCCAGTCAGTTTCGTTGGGTATCTAGACTCCGGTTATTACGTTAAGCGTTCAGGTTCCGGTTAGTTTCGTTGGGTATCAAGACTCCGGTTATTACATTGAGCGTTCAGGCTCCGGTCAATTTTATTGAGCATCCAGACTCCAGTTATTACTTTGAGCATTCCGGCTCCAGTCAGTTTCGTTGAGTATCCAGACTCTGGTTATTACGTTGAGCGTTCAGGCTCCGTTCAGTTTTGTTGGGTATCCAGACTCCGGTTATTACATTGAGCGTTCAGGCTCCGGTCAGTTTCGTTGGGTACCCAGACTCCGGTTATTACGTTGGTCGTTCAGGCCCCGGTCAGTTTCGTTCCGTATCCAGACTCTGGTTATTACGTTAGGCGTTCAGGCTCCAGTCAGTTTCGTTGGGTATCTAGAATACGGTTATTACGTTAAGCGTTCAGGTTCCGGTTAGTTTCGTTGAGTATCAAGACTCCGGTTGTTACATTCAGCGTTCAGGCTCCGGTCAATTTTGTTGGGTATCCAGACTCCGGTTATTACGTTGAGCGTTTAGGCTCCGGTCAGTTTCGTTCGGCATCCAGACTCTGGTTATTACGTTGAGCATTCAGGCTTCGGTCAATTTCGTTGGGTACCCAGACTCCGGTTATTACGTTGGTCGTTCAGGCCCCAGTAAGTTTCGTTGCGTATCCAGACTCTGGTTATTACGTTAGGCGTTCAGGCTCCAGTCAGTTTCGTTGGGTATCTAGACTCCGGTTATTACGTTAAGCGTTCAGGTTCCGGTTAGTTTCGTTGGGTATCAAGACTCCGGTTATTACATTGAGCGTTCAGGCTCCGGTCATTTTTGTTGAGCATCCAGACTCCAGTTATTACGTTGAGCATTCCGGCTCCAGTCAGTTTCGTTGAGTATCCAGACTCTGGTTATTACGTTGAGCGTTCAGGCTCCGTTCAGTTTTGTTGGGTATCCAGACTCCGGTTATTACATTGAGCGTTCAGGCTCCGGTCAGTTTCGTTGGGTATCCAGACTCCGGTTATTACGATGAGCGTTTAGGCTCCGGTCAGTTTCGTTGGATATCCAGACTCCAGTTTTTACGTTGAGCGTTCAGGTTCTGGTCAGTTTTGTTGGGTATCCAGACTCCGGTTATTACGTTGAGCGTTCAGGCTCCGGTCAGTTTCGTTGGGTATCCAGACTCCGGTTATTACGTTGAGCGTTCAGGCTCCGGTCAGTTTCGTTGGGTATCCAGACTCAGGTTATTACGTTGTGCGTTCAGGCTCCGGTCAGTTTCGTTTGGTACCCAGACTCCGGTTATTACGTTTGTCGTTCAAGCTCCGGTCAGTTTCGTTGCGTATCCAGACTCTGGTTATAACGTTAGGCGTTCAGGCTCCGGTCAGTTTCGTTGGGTATCTAGACTCCGGTTATTACGTTAAGCGTTCAGGTTCCGGTCAGTTTCGGTGGGTATCAAGACTCCGGCTATTACGTTGAGCATTCAGGCTCTGGTCATTTTCGTTGAGCATCCAGACTCCAGTTCTTACGTTGAGCGTTCTGGCTCCGGTCAGTTTCGTTGAGTATCCAAACTCCGGTTATTACGTCGAGCGTTCAGGCTCCATTTAGTTTCGTTGGGTATCCAGATTCCGGTTATTACGTCGAGCGTTCAGGCTCCGATTAGTTTCTCCTGTTATTACGTTGAGCGTTCAGGCTCCGGTCAGTTTCGTTGGGTATCCACACTCCGGTTATTACATTGAGCGTTCAGGCTCCGGTTATTAACGATTACGTTATTACGTTGAGCGTTCAGGCTCCGGTCAGTTTCGTTTTGTATCCAGACTCCAGTCAGTTTCGTTGAGTATCCAGACTCCGGTTATTACGTTGAGCGTTCAGGCTCCGGTTAGTTTTGTTGAGTATCCATATTCCGATTATTACGTTGAGCGTTCAGGCTCCGGTCAGTTTCGTTGGGTATCCACACTCCGGTTATTACATTGAGCGTTCAGGCTCCGGTCAGTTTCGGTGGGTATCCATACTCCGGTTATTACATTGATCGTTCTGGCTCCGGTCAGTTTCGTTACGTATCCAGACTCTGGTTATTATGTTAGGCATTCATGCTCCGGTCAGTTTCGTTGGGTATCTAGACTCCGGTTATTACGATAAGCGTTCAGGCTCCAGTCAGTTTCGTTGAGCATCCAGACTCCAACTATTACGTTGAGCGTTCCGGATCCTGTCAGTTTCTTTGAGTATCCACACTCTGGTTATTACATTGAGCGTTCAGGCTCCGGTCAATTTCGTTGGGTATCCAGACTCCGGTTATTACGTTGAGCATTCAGGCTCCGGTCAGTTTCGTTGGGTATCCAGACTCCGGTTATTACGTTGAGCGTTCCGGCTCCGGTCAGTTTCGTTTGGTATCCAGACTCCGGTTATTACGTTGAGCGTTCAGGCTCCAGTCAGTTTCGTTGGGTATCCAGACTTCGGTTATTATGTTGAGCATTCAGGGTCCGGTCAGTTTCGTTGGGTATCCACTCCGGACAGTTTCGTTTGGTATCCAGACTCCGTTTATTACGTTGAGCGTTCAGGCTCCGGTCAGTTTCGTTTGGTATCCAGACTCCGGTTATTACGTTGAGCGTTCAGGCTCCAGTACGTTTCGTTGGGTATCCAGACTTCGGTTATTACGTTGAGCGTTCAGGCTCCGGTCAGTTTCGTTGGGTATCCAGACTCCGGTTATTACGTTGAGCATTCAGGCTCCGGTCAGTTTCATTTGGTATCCAGACTCCGGTTATTACGTTGAGCGTTCAGGCTCCAGTCAGTTTCGTTGGGTATCCAGACTCCGGTTATTACGTTGAGCGTTCAGGCTCCGGTCAGTTTTGTTGGGTATCCAGACTCCGGTTTTTAGGTTTAGCGTTCAGGCTCCGGTCAGTTTTGTTGGGTATCCAGACTCCGGTTATTACGTTGAGCGTTCAGGCTCATGTCAGTTTCGTTGGGTATCCATAATCCAGTTATTACGTTTAGCGTTCAGGCTCCGGTCAGTTTCGTTGGGTATCCATACTCCGGTTATTACGTTGAGCGTTCAGGCTCCAGTCAGTTTTGTTTGGTATCCAGACTCTGGTTATTACGTTGAGCGTTCAGGCTCCTGTCAGTTTTATTGGGTATCCAGAATCCGGTTATTACGTTGAGTGTTCAAGGTCCGGTCAGTTTCGTTGGGTCTCCACTCCGGACAGTTTTGTTTGGTATCCAGACTCCGTTTATTACGTTGAGCGTTCAGGCTCGGTCAGTTTCGTTTGGTATCTAGACTCCGGTTATTACGTTGAGCGTTCAGGCTCCAGTCAGTTTCGTTGGGTATCCAGACTTCGGTTATTACGTTGAGCGTTCAGGCTCCATCAGTTTCGTTGGGTATCCAGACTCCGGTTTTTACATTGAGCGTTCAGGCTCCGGTCAGTTTTATTTGGTATCCAGACTCCGGTTATTATGTTGATGGTTCAGGCTACAGTCAGTTTCATTAGGTATCCAGACTCCGGTTATTACGTTGAGCGTTCAGGCTCCGGTCAGTTTCGTTGTGTATCCAGACTCCGGTTATTATGTTGATCGTTCAGGCTCCAGTCAGTTTCGTTGAGTATCCAGACTCCGGTTATTACGTTGAGCGTTTAGGCTCCGGTTAGTTTCGTTGAGTATCCAGATTCCGGTTGTTACATTCAGCGTTCAGGCTCCGGTCAATTTTGTTGGGTATCTAGACTCCAGTTATTACGTTGAGCGTTCAGGCTCCGGTCAGTTTCGTTGGGTATCCAGACTCCAGTTATTACGTTGAGCATTCAGGCTCCGGTCAGTTTCATTGGGTACCCAGACTCCGGTTATTACGTTGGTCGTTTAGGCCCCGTTCAGTTTCGTTGCGTATCCAGACTCTGGTTATTACGTTAGGCGTTCAGGCTCCAGTCAGTTTCGTTGGGTATCTAGACTACGGTTATTACGTTGAGCGTTCAGGTTCCGGTTAGTTTCGTTGGGTATCAAGACTACGGTTGTTACATTCAGCGTTCAGGCTCCGGTCAATTTTGTTGGATATCCAAACTCTGGTTATTACGTTGAGCGTTCAGGCTCCGGTCAGTTTCGTTGGGTATCCAGACTCCGGTTATTGCGTTGTGCGTTCAGGCTCCGGTCAGTTTCGTTTGGTACCCAGACTCCGGTTATTACGTTTGTCGTTCAAGCTCCGGTCAGTTTCGTTGCGTATCCAGACTCTGGTTATAACGTTAGGCGTTCAGGCTCCGGTCAGTTTCGTTGGGTATCCAGACTCTGGTTATTACGTTGAGCGTTTAGGCTCCGGTCAGCTTCGTTGGATATCCAGACTCCGGTTTTTACGTTGAGCGTTCAGGCTCTGGTCAGTTTTGTTGGGTATCCAGACTCCGGTTATTACGTTGAGCGTTCAGGCTCCGGTCAGTTTCGTTGGGTATCCAGACTCCGGTTATTACGTTGAGCGTTCAGGCTCCGGTCAGTTTCGTTGGGTATCCAGACTCCGGTTATTACGTTGTGCGTTCAGGCTCCGGTCAGTTTCGTTTGGTACCCAGACTCCGGTTATTACGTTTGTCGTTCAAGCTCCGGTCAGTTTCGTTGCGTATCCAGACTCTGGTTATAACGTTAGGCGTTCAGGCTCCGGTCAGTTTCTTTGGGTATCTAGACTCCGGTTATTACGTTAAGCGTTCAGGTTTCAGTCAGTTTCGGTGGGTATCAAGACTCAGGTTATTACGTTGAGCATTCAGGCTCTGGTCATTTTCGTTGAGCATCCAGACTCCAGTTCTTACGTTGAGCGTTCTGGCTCCGGTCAGTTTCGTTGAGTATCCAAACTCCGGTTATTACGTCGAGCGTTCAGGCTCCAGTTAGTTTCGTTGGGTATCCAGATTCCGGTTATTACGTCGAGCGTTCAGGCTCCGGTTAGTTTCGTTGGGTATCCAGATTCCGAATATTAGGTTGAGCGTTCAGGCTCCGGTCAGTTACGTTTTGTATCCAGACTCCAGTTATTACGTTGATCGTTCAGGCTCCAGTCAGTTTCATTGAGTATCCAGACTCCGGTTATTACGTTGAGCGTTCAGGCTCCGGTTAGTTTTGTTGAGTATCCAGATTCCGGTTATTACGTTGATCGTTAAGGCTCCGGTAAATTTTTTTGGGTATCCAGACTCCTGTTATTACGTTGAGCGTTCAGGCTCCGGTCAGTTTCGTTGGGTATCCACACTCCGGTTATTACATTGAGCGTTCAGGCTCCGGTCAGTTTCGTTGAGCATCCAGACTCCAGTTCTTACGTTGAGCGTTCTGGCTCCGGTCAGTTTCGTTGAGTATCCAAACTCCGGTTATTACGTCGAGCGTTCAGGCTCCATTTAGTTTCGTTGGGTATCCAGATTCCGGTTATTACGTCGAGCGTTCAGGCTCCGGTTAGTTTCTCCTGTTATTACGTTGAGCGTTCAGGCTCCGGTCAGTTTCGTTGGGTATCCACACTCCGGTTATTACATTGAGCGTTCAGGCTCCGGTTATTAACGATTACGTTATTACGTTGAGCGTTCAGGCTCCGGTCAGTTTCGTTTTGTATCCAGACTCCAGTCAGTTTCGTTGAGTATCCAGACTCCGGTTATTACGTTGAGCGTTCAGGCTCCGGTTAGTTTTGTTGAGTATCCATATTCCGATTATTACGTTGAGCGTTCAGGCTCCGGTCAGTTTCGTTGGGTATCCACACTCCGGTTATTACATTGAGCGTTCAGGCTCCGGTCAGTTTCGGTGGGTATCCATACTCCGGTTATTACATTGATCGTTCTGGCTCCGGTCAGTTTCGTTACGTATCCAGACTCTGGTTATTACGTTAGGCATTCATGCTCCGGTCAGTTTCGTTGGGTATCTAGACTCCGGTTATTACGATAAGCGTTCAGGCTCCAGTCAGTTTCGTTGAGCATCCAGACTCCAACTATTACGTTGAGCGTTCCGGATCCTGTCAGTTTCTTTGAGTATCCACACTCTGGTTATTACGTTGAGCGTTCAGGCTCCGGTCAATTTCGTTGGGTATCCAGACTCCGGTTATTACGTTGAGCGTTCAGGCTCCGGTCAGTTTCGTTGGGTATCCAGACTCCGGTTATTACGTTGAGCGTTCCGGCTCCGGTCAGTTTCGTTTGGTATCCAGACTCCGGTTATTACGTTGAGCGTTCAGGCTCCAGTCAGTTTCGTTGGGTATCCAGACTTCGGTTATTATGTTGAGCATTCAGGGTCCGGTCAGTTTCGTTGGGTATCCACTCCGGACAAATTCGTTTGGTATCCAGACTCCGTTTATTACGTTGAGCGTTCAGGCTCCGGTCAGTTTCGTTTGGTATCCAGACTCCGGTTATTACGTTGAGCGTTCAGGCTCCAGTACGTTTCGTTGGGTATCCAGACTTCGGTTATTACGTTGAGCGTTCAGGCTCCGGTCAGTTTCGTTGGGTATCCAGACTCCGGTTATTACGTTGAGCATTCAGGCTCTGGTCAGTTTCATTTGGTATCCAGACTCCGGTTATTACGTTGAGCGTTCAGGCTCCAGTCAGTTTCGTTGGGTATCCAGACTCCGGTTATTACGTTGAGCGTTCAGGCTCCGGTCAGTTTTGTTGGGTATCCAGACTCCGGTTTTTAGGTTTAACGTTCAGGCTCCGGTCAGTTTTGTTGGGTATCCAGACTCCGGTTATTACGTTGAGCGTTCAGGCTCATGTCAGTTTCGTTGGGTATCCATAATCCAGTTATTACGTTTAGCGTTCAGGCTCCGGTCAGTTTCGTTGGGTATCCATACTCCGGTTATTACGTTGAGCGTTCAGGCTCCAGTCAGTTTTGTTTGGTATCCAGACTCTGGTTATTACGTTGAGCGTTCAGGCTCCTGTCAGTTTTATTGGGTATCCAGAATCCGGTTATTACGTTGAGTGTTCAAGGTCCGGTCAGTTTCGTTGGGTCTCCACTCCGGACAGTTTTGTTTGGTATCCAGACTCCGTTTATTACGTTGAGCGTTCAGGCTCGGTCAGTTTCGTTTGGTATCTAGACTCCGGTTATTACGTTGAGCGTTCAGGCTCCAGTCAGTTTCGTTGGGTATCCAGACTTCGGTTATTACGTTGAGCGTTCAGGCTCCATCAGTTTCGTTGGGTATCCAGACTCCGGTTTTTACATTGAGCGTTCAGGCTCCGGTCAGTTTTATTTGGTATCCAGACTCCGGTTATTATGTTGATGGTTCAGGCTACAGTCAGTTTCATTAGGTATCCAGACTCCGGTTATTACGTTGAGCGTTCAGGCTCCGGTCAGTTTCGTTGTGTATCCAGACTCCGGTTATTATGTTGATCGTTCAGGCTCCAGTCAGTTTCGTTGAGTATCCAGACTCCGGTTATTACGTTGAGCGTTTAGGCTCCGGTTAGTTTCGTTGAGTATCCAGATTCCGGTTGTTACATTCAGCGTTCAGGCTCCGGTCAATTTTGTTGGGTATCTAGACTCCAGTTATTACGTTGAGCGTTCAGGCTCCGGTCAGTTTCGTTGGGTATCCAGACTCCAGTTATTACGTTGAGCATTCAGGCTCCGGTCAGTTTCATTGGGTACCCAGACTCCGGTTATTACGTTGGTCGTTTAGGCCCCGTTCAGTTTCGTTGCGTATCCAGACTCTGGTTATTACGTTAGGCGTTCAGGCTCCAGTCAGTTTCGTTGGGTATCTAGACTACGGTTATTACGTTGAGCGTTCAGGTTCCGGTTAGTTTCGTTGGGTATCAAGACTACGGTTGTTACATTCAGCGTTCAGGCTCCGGTCAATTTTGTTGGATATCCAAACTCTGGTTATTACGTTGAGCGTTCAGGCTCCGGTCAGTTTCGTTGGGTATCCAGACTCCGGTTATTACGTTGTGCGTTCAGGCTCCGGTCAGTTTCGTTTGGTACCCAGACTCCGGTTATTACGTTTGTCGTTCAAGCTCCGGTCAGTTTCGTTGCGTATCCAGACTCTGGTTATAACGTTAGGCGTTCAGGCTCCGGTCAGTTTCGTTGGGTATCCAGACTCTGGTTATTACGTTGAGCGTTTAGGCTCCGGTCAGCTTCGTTGGATATCCAGACTCCGGTTTTTACGTTGAGCGTTCAGGCTCTGGTCAGTTTTGTTGGGTATCCAGACTCCGGTTATTACGTTGAGCGTTCAGGCTCCGGTCAGTTTTGTTGGGTATCCAGACTCCGGTTATTACGTTGAGCGTTCAGGCTCCGGTCAGTTTCGTTGGGTATCCAGACTCCGGTTATTACGTTGTGCGTTCAGGCTCCGGTCAGTTTCGTTTGGTACCCAGACTCCGGTTATTACGTTTGTCGTTCAAGCTCCGGTCAGTTTCGTTGCGTATCCAGACTCTGGTTATAACGTTAGGCGTTCAGGCTCCGGTCAGTTTCGTTAGGTATCTAGACTCCGGTTATTACGTTAAGCGTTCAGGTTCCGGTCAGTTTCGGTGGGTATCAAGACTCCGGTTATTACGTTGAGCATTCAGGCTCTGGTCATTTTCGTTGAGCATCCAGACTCCAGTTCTTACGTTGAGCGTTCTGGCTCCGGTCAGTTTCGTTGAGTATCCAAACTCCGGTTATTACGTCAAGCGTTTAGGCTCCAGTTAGTTTCGTTGGGTATCCAGATTCCGGTTATTACGTCGAGCGTTCAGGCTCCGGTTAGTTTCGTTGGGTATCCAGATTCCGAATATTAGGTTGAGCGTTCAGGCTCCGGTCAGTTACGTTTTGTATCCAGACTCCAGTTATTACGTTGATCGTTCAGGCTCCAGTCAGTTTCATTGAGTATCCAGACTCCGGTTATTACGTTGAGCGTTCAGGCTCCGGTTAGTTTTGTTGAGTATCCAGATTCCGGTTATTACGTTGATCGTTAAGGCTCCGGTAAATTTTTTTGGGTATCCAGACTCCTGTTATTACGTTGAGCGTTCAGGCTCCGGTCAGTTTCGTTGGGTATCCACACTCCGGTTATTACATTGAGCGTTCAGGCTCCGGTCAGTTTCGGTGGGTATCCATACTCCGGTTATTACATTGATCGTTCTGGCTCCGGTCAGTTTCGTTACGTATCCAGACTCTGGTTATTACGTTAGGCATTCATGCTCCGGTCAGTTTCGTTGGGTATCTAGACTCCGGTTATTACGATAAGCGTTCAGGCTCCAGTCAGTTTTTTTGAGCATCCAGACTCCAATTATTACGTTGAGCGTTTCGGCTCCTGTCAGTTTCTTTGAGTATCCAGACTCCGGTTATTACGTTGAGCGTTCAAACTCCGGTCAATTTCGTTGGGTATCCAGACTCCGGTTATTACGTTGAGCGTTCAGGCTCCGGTCAGTTTCGTTGGGTATCCAGACTCCAGTTATTACGTTGAGCGTTCCGGCTCCGGTCAGTTTCGTTTGGTATCCAGACTCCGGTTATTACGTTGAGCGTTCAGGCTCCAGTCAGTTTCGTTGGGTATCCAGACTTCGGTTATTATGTTGAGCATTCAGGGTCCGGTCAGTTTCATTGTGTATCCACTCCGGACAGTTTCGTTTGGTATCCAGACTCCGTTTATTACGTTGAGCATTCAGGCTCCGGTCAGTTTCGTTTGGTATCCAGACTCCGGTTATTACGTTGAGCGTTCAGGCTCCAGTCAGTTTCGTTGGGTATCCAGACTTCGGTTATTACGTTGAGCGTTCAGGCTCCGGTCAGTTTCGTTGGGTATCCAGACTCCGGTTATTACGTTGAGCATTCAGGCTCCGGTCAGTTTCGTTTGGTATCCAGACTCCGGTTATTACGTTGAACGTTCAGGCTCCAGTCAGTTTCGTTGGGTATCCAGACTCCGGTTATTACGTTGAGCGTTCAGGCTCCGGTCAGTTTCGTTGGGTATCCAGACTCCGGTTTTTAGGTTTAGCGTTCAGGCTCCGGTCAGTTTTGTTAGGTATCCAGACTACGGTTATTACGTTGAGCGTTCAGGCTCCGGTCAGTTTCGTTGGGTATCCAGAATCCAGTTATTACGTTGAGCGTTCAGGCTCCGGTCAGTTTCGTTGGGTATCCAGACTCCGGGTATTACGTTGAGCGTTCAGGCTCCGGTCAGTTTCGTTGGGTATCCAGACTCCAGTTATTACGTTGAGCGTTCAGGCTCCGGTCAGTTTCATTGGGTACCCAGACTCCGGTTATTACGTTGGTCGTTCAGGCCCCGGTCAGTTTCGTTGCGTATCCAGACTCTGGTTATTACGTTAGGCGTTCAGGCTCCAGTGAGTTTCGTTGGGTATCTAGACTACGGTTATTACGTTAAGCGTTCAGGTTCCGGTTAGTTTCGTTGGGTATCCAGACTCCGGTTGTTACATTCAGCGTTCAGGCTCCGGTCAATTTTGTTGGGTATCCAAACTCTGGTTATTACGTTGAGCGTTCAGGCTCCGGTCAGTTTCGTTGGGTATCCAGACTCCGGTTATTACGTTATGCGTTCAGGCTCCGGTCAGTTTCGTTTGGTACCCAGACTCCGGTTATTACGTTTGTCGTTCAAGCTCCGGTCAGTTTCGTTGCGTATCCAGACTCTGGTTATAACGTTAGGCGTTCAGGCTCCGGTCAGTTTCGTTAGGTATCTAGACTCCGGTTATTACGTTAAGCGTTCAGGTTCCGGTCAGTTTCGGTGGGTATCAAGACTCCGGTTATTACGTTGAGCATTCAGGCTCTGGTCATTTTCGTTGAGCATCCAGACTCCAGTTCTTACGTTGAGCGTTCTGGCTCCGGTCAGTTTCGTTGAGTATCCAAACTCCGGTTATTACGTCAAGCGTTTAGGCTCCAGTTAGTTTCGTTGGGTATCCAGATTCCGGTTATTACGTCGAGCGTTCAGGCTCCGGTCAGTTTCGTTGGGTATCTAGACTCCGGTTATTACATTAAGTGTTCAGGTTCCGGTTAGTTTCGTTGGGTATCAAGACTCCGGTTATTACATTGAGCGTTCAGGCTCCGGTCACTTTTGTTGAGCATCCAGACTCCAGTTATTATGTTGAGTGTTCCGGCTCCAGTCAGTTTCGTTGAGTATACAGACTCTGGTTATTACGTTGAGCGTTCAGGCTCCGTTCAGTTTTGTTGGGTATCCAGACTCCGGTTATTACGTTGAGCGTTCAGGCTCCGGTCAGTTTCGTTGGCTATCCAGACTCCGGTTATTAGGTTGAGCGTTCAGGCTCCGGTCAGTTTTGTTGGGTATCCAGACTCCGGTTATTACGTTGTGCGTTCAGGCTCCGGTCAGTTTCGTTTGGTATCCAGACTCCGGTTATTACGTTTGTCGTTCAAGCTCCGGTCAGTTTCGTTGCGTATCCAGACTCTGGTTATAACGTTAGGCGTTCAGGCACCGGTCTGTTTCGTTGCGTATCTAGACTCCGGTTATTACGTTAAGCGTTCAGGTTCCGGTCAGTTTCGGTGGGTATCAAGACTCCGGTTATTACGTTGAGCATTCAGGCTCTGGTCATTTTTGTTGAGCATTCAGACTCCAGTTCTTACGTTGAGCGTTCCGGCTCCGGTCAGTTGCGTTGAGTATCCAAACTCCGATTATTACGTCGAGCGTTCAGGCTCCAGTTAGTTTCGTTGGGTATCCAGATTCCGGTTATTACGTCGAGCGTTCAGGCTCCGGTTAGTTTCGTTGGGTATCCAGATTCCGGTTATTACGTTGAGCGTTCAGGCTCCAGTCAGTTTCATTGGGTATCCAGACTCCGGTTGTTACGTTGAGCGTTCAGGCTCCGGTCAGTTTCATTTTGTATCTAGACTCCAGTTATTACGTTGATCGTTCAGGCTCCAGTCAGTTTCGTTGAGTATCCAGACTCCGGTTATTACGTTGAGCGTTCAGGCTCTGGTTAGTTTTGTTGAGTATCCAGATTCCGGTTATTACGTTGATCGTTAAGGCTCCGGTAAATTTTTTTGGGTATCAAGACTCCTGTTATTACGTTGAGCGTTCAGGCTCCGGTCAGTTTCGTTGGGTATCCACACTCCGGTTATTACATTGAGCGTTCAGGCTCCGGTCAGTTTCGGTGGGTATCCATACTCCGGTTATTACATTGATCGTTCTGGCTCTGGTCAGTTTTGTTACGTATCCAGACTCTGGTTATTACGTTAGGCATTCATGCTCCGATCAGTTTCGTTGGGTATCTAGACTCCGGTTATTACGATAAGCGTTCAGGCTCTGGTCAGTTTCGTTGAGCATCCAGACTCCAATTATTACGTTGAGCGTTCCGGCTCCTGTCAGTTTCTTTGAGTCTCCAGACTCCGGTTATTACGTTGAGCGTTCAGGCTCCGGTCAATTTCGTTGGGTATCCAGACTCCGGTTATTACGTTGAGCGTTCAGGCTCCGGTCAGTTTCGTTGGGTATCCAGACTCCGGTTATTACGTTGAGCGTTCTGGATCCGGTCAGTTTTGTTTGGTATCCAGACTCCGGTTATTACGTTGAGCGTTCAGGCTCCAGTCAGTTTCGTTGGGTATCCAGACTTCGGTTATTATGTTGAGCGTTCAAGCTCCGTTCATTTCGTTGGGTATCTAGACTCCGGTTTTTACGTTGAGCGTTCAGGCTCCGGTCAGTTTTGTTGGGTATCCAGACTCCGGTTATTATGTTGATGGTTCAGGCTCCGGTCAATTTCTTTGGGTATCCAGACTCCGGTTATTACGTTGAGCGTTTAGGCTCCGGTCAGTTTCGTTGTGTATCCAGACTCCGGTTATTACGTTGATCGTTCAGGCTCCAGTCAGTTTTGTTGAGTATCCAGACTCTGGTTATTACGTTGAGCATTTAGGCTCTGGTTAGTTTCGTTGAGTATCCAGATTCCGGTTATTACGTTGAGCGTTCCGACTCCGGTCAGTTTCGTTGGGTATCCAGACTCCGGTTATTACATTGAGCGTTCAGGCTCCGGCAGTTTTGTTGGGTACCCAGACTCCGGTTATTACGTTGGTCGTTCATGCTCCGGTCAGTTTCGTTGCGTGTCCAGACTCTGGTTATTACGTTAGGTGTTCAGGCTCCGGTCAGTTTCGTTGGGTATCTAGACTCCGGTTATTACATTAAGCGTTCAAGTTCCGGTCAGTTTCGTTGGGTATCAAGACTCCGGTTATTACGTTGAGCGTTCAGGCTCCGGTCATTTTTGTTGAGCATCCAGACTCTAGTTCTTACGTTGAGTGTTCCGGCTCCGGTCAGTTTCGTTGAGTATCCAGGCTCCGGTTATTACGTTGAGCGTTCAGACTCTAGTTAGTTTCGTTGGGTATCCAGATTCTGGTTATTACGTTGAGCGTTCAGGCTCCGGTCAATTTCATTGGGTATCCAGACTCCGGTTGTTACGTTGAGCGTTCAGGCTCCGGTCAGTTTTGTTTTGTATCCAGACTCCAGTTATTACGTTGATCGTTCAGGCTCCGGTCAGTTTCGTTACGTATCCAGACTCTGGTTATTACTTTAGGCGTTCATGCTCCGGTCAGTTTCGTTGGGTATCTAGACTCCGGTTATTACGATAAGCGTTCAGGCTCCGGTCAGTTTCGTTGAGCATCCAGACTCCAATTATTACATTGAGCATCCCGGCTCCTGTCAGTTTCGTTGAGTATCCAGACACCGGTTATTACGTTGAGCGTTCAGGCTCCGGTCAATTTCGTTGGGTATCCAGACTCCGGTTATTACGTTGAGCGTTCAGACTCCGGTCAGTTTCGTTGGGTATCCAGACTCCGGTTATTACGTTGAGCGTTCCGGCTCCGGTCAGTTTCGTTTGGTATCCAGACTCCGGTTATTACGTTGAGCATTCAGGCTCCAGTCAGTTTCGTTGGGTATCCAGACTTCGGTTATTATGTTGAGCGTTCAGGCTCCGGTCAGTTTCGTTGGGTATCTAGACTCCGGTTTTTACGTTGAGCGTTCAGGCTCCGGTCAGTTTTGTTGGGTATCCAGACTCCGGTTATTATGTTGATGGTTCGGGCTCCGGTCAGTTTCATTGGGTTACCAGACTCCGGTTATTACGTTGAGCGTTCAGGCTCCGGTCAGTTTCGTTGTGTATCCAGACTCCGGTTATTACGTTAGTCGTTCAGGCTCCAGTCAGTTTTGTTGAGTATCCAGACTCAGGTTATTACGTTGAGCGTTTAGGCTCTGGTTAGTTTCGTTGAGTATCCAGATTCCGGTTATTACTTTCAGCGTTCAGGCTCTGGTCAATTTTGTTGGGTATCCAGACTCCGGTTATTATGATGAGCGTTCAGGCTCCGGTCATTTTCGTTGGGTATCCAGACTCCGGTTATTACGTTGAGCGTTCAGGCTCCGGTCAGTTTCTTGGGGTACCCAGACTCCGGTTATTACGTCGGTCGTTCAGGCACCGGTCAGTTTCGTTGCGTATCTAGACTCTGGTTATTACTTTAGGCGTTCAGGCTCTGGTCAATTTTGTTGGGTATCTAGATTCCGGTTATTACGTTAGGCGTTCAGGTTCCGGTCAGTTTCGTTGGGTATCTAGACTCCGGTTATTACGTTGAGCGTTCAGGCTCCGGTCATTTTCGTTGAGCATCCAGACTCCAGTTCTTACGTTGAGCGTTCTGGCTCCGGTCCGTTTCGTTGAGTATCTAGACTCCGGTTATTACGTTGAGCGTTCAGGCTCCGGTCCGTTTCGTTGGGTATCCAGATTCAGGTTATTACGTTGAGCAATCAGGCTCCGGTCAGTTTCATTGGGTATCCAGGCTCCGGTTGTTAAGTTGAGTGTTCAGGCTCCGGTCAGTTTCGTTGCGTATCCAGACTCTGGTTATTACGTTAGGCGTTCATGCTCTGGTCTGTTTCGTTGGGTATCTAGACTCCGGTTATTACGTTAAGCGTTCAGGCTCCGGTCAGTTTCGTTGAGCATCCAGACTCCAGTTATTACGTTGAGCGTTCAGGCTCCTGTCAGTTTCGTTGAGTATCTAGACTCCGGTTATTACGTTGAGTGTTCAGGCTCCGGTCAGTTTCGTTGGGTATCCAGACTCCGGTTATTATGTCGAGCGTTCCGGCTCCGGTCAGTTTCGTTTGGTATCCAGACTCCGGTTATTACGTTGAGCGTTTAGGCTCCAGTCAGTTTCGTTGGGTATCCAGACTTCGGTTATTACATTGAGCGTTCAGGCCCCGGTCATTTTCGGTGGGTATCCAGACTCCGGTTTTTATGTTGGTCGTTCAGGCTCCGGTCAGTTTCGTTGCGTATCCAGACTCTGGTTATTACGTTAGGCGTTCAGGCTCCGGTCAGTTTCGTTGGGTATCCAGACTCCGGTTATTACGTTGATGGTTCAGGCTCTGGTCAGTTTCATTGGGTATCCTGACTCCGGTTATTACGTTGAGCGTTCAGGCTCCGGTCAGTTTCGTTATGTATCCAGACTCCAGTTATTACGTTGGTCGTTCAGGCTCTAGTCAGTTTTGTTGAGTATCAAGACTCCGGTTATTACGTTGAGTGTTTAGGCTCTGGTTAGTTTTGTTGAGTATCCAGATTCCGGTTATCACGTTCAGCGTTCAGGCTCCGGTCAATTTTGTTGGGTATCCAGACTCTGGTTATTACGTTGAGCGTTCAGGCTCCGGTCAGTTTCCTTGGGTATCCAGACTCCGGTTATTACGTTGAGCATTCAGGCTCCGGTCATTTTCGTTGGGTACCCAGACTCCGGTTATTATGTTGGTCGTTCAGGCTCCGGTCAGTTTCGTTGCGTATCCAGACTCTGGTTATTACGTTAGGCGTTCAGGCTTCGGTCAGTTTTATTGGGTATCTAGACTCTGGTTATTACGTTAAGCGTTCAGGTTCCGGTCAGTTTCGTTGGGTATCAAGACTCCGGTTATTACGTTGAGCGTTCAGGCTCCGGTCATTTTCGTTGAGCATCCAGACTCCAGTTCTTACGTTGAGCGTTCCGGCTCCGGTCAGTTTCGTTGAGTATCCAGACTCCGGTTATTACGTTGAGCGTTCATGCTCCGGTCAGTTTCGTTGGGTATCCAGACTCCGGTTATTACGTTGAGCGTTCCGGCTCCGGTCAGTTTCGTTGGTATCCAGACTCCGGTTATTACGTTGAGCGTTCAGGCTCCAGTCAGTTTCGTTGGGTATCCAGACTTCGGTTATTACGTTGAGCGTTCAGGCTCCGGTCAATTTCTTTGGGTATCCAGACTCCGGTTTTTACGTTGAGCGTTCAGGCTCCGGTCAGTTTTGTTGGGTATCCAGACTCCGGTTATTATGTTAGTGGTTCAGGCTCCGGTCAGTTTCATTGGGTATCCAGACTCCGGTTATTACGTTGAGCGTTTAGGCTCCGGTCAGTTTCGTTGTGTATCCAGACTCCGGTTATTACGTTGATCGTTCAGGCTCCAGTCAGTTTTGTTGAGTATCCAGACTCTGGTTATTACGTTGAGCGTTCAGGCTCCGGTCAGTTTCATTGGGTTACCAGACTACGGTTATTACGTTGAGCGTTCAGGCTCCGGTCAGTTTCGTTGTGTATCCAGACTCTGGTTATTACGTTGAGCGTTCAGGCTCCGGTCAGTTTTGTTGGGTATCCAGACTCCGGTTATTACGTTAAGCGTTCAGGCTCCGGTCAGTTTCGTTTGGTATCCAGACTCTGGTTATTACGTTGAGCGTTCAGGCTCCAGTCAGTTTTGTTGGGTATCCAGACTCCGGTTATTACGTTGAGCGTTTAAGCTCCGGTCAGTTTCGTTGGATATCCAGACTCCGGTTTTTACGTTGAGCGTTCAGGCTCCGGTCAGTTTTGTTTGGTATCCAGACTCCGGTTATTACGTTGAGCGTTCAGGTTCCTGTCAGTTTCGTTGGGTATCCAGACTCCGGTTATTACGTTGAGCGTTCAGGCTCCGGTCAATTTTGTTGGGTATCCAGACTCCAGTTATTACGTTGAGCGTTCAGGCTCCGGTCAGTTTCGTTTGGTATCCAGACTCTGGTTATTACGTTGAGCGTTCAGGCTCCAGTCAGTTTTGTTGGGTATCGAGACTCCGGTTATTACGTTGAGCGTTTAAGCTCCGGTCAGTTTCGTTGGATATCCAGACTCCGGTTTTTACGTTGAGCGTTCAGGCTCCGGTCAGTTTTGTTGGGTATCCACACTCCGCTTATTACATTGAGCGTTCAGGCTCCGGTCAGTTTCGGTGGGTATCCATACTCCGGTTATTACATCGTTCAGGCTCCGGTCAGTTTCGTTACGTATCCAGACTCTGGTTATTACGTTAGGCATTCATGCTCCGGTCTGTTTCGTTGGGTATCTAGACTCCGGTTATTACGATAAGCGTTCAGGCTCCGATCAGTTTCGTTGAGCATCCAGACTCCAATTATTACGTTGAGCGTTCCGGCTCCTGTCAGTTTCTTTGAGTATCCAGACTCCGGTTATTACGTTGAGCGTTCAGGTTCCGGTCAGTTTCGGTGGGTATCCAGACTCCGGTTATTACGTTGAACGTTCAGGCTCCGGTCAGTTTCATTGGGCATCCAGACTCCGGTTATTACGTTGAGCGTTCCGGCTCCGGTCAGTTTCGTTGAGTATCCAAACTCCGGTTATTACGTCGAGCGTTCAGGCTCCAGTTAGTTTCGTTGGGGATCCAGATTCCGGTTATTACATCGAGCGTTCAGGCTCCGGTTAGTTTCGTTGGGTATCCAGATTCTAGTTATTACGTTGAGCGTTCAGGCTCCGGTCAATTTCATTGGGTATCCAGACTCCGGTTGTTACGTTAAGCGTTCAAGCTCCGGTCAGTTTCGTTTTGTATCCAGACTCCAGTTATTATGTTGATCGTTCAGGCTCCGGTCAGTTTCGTTACGTATCCAGACTCTGGTTATTACGTTAGGCGTTCATGCTCCAGTCAGTTTCATTGGGTATCTAGACTCCGGTTATTACGATAAGCGTTCAGGCTCCGGTCAGTTTCGTTGAGCATCCAGACTCCAATTATTACATTGAGCATCCCGACTCCTGTCAGTTTCGTTGAGTATCCAGACACCGGTTATTACGTTGAGCGTTCAGGCTCCGGTCAATTTCGTTGGGTATCCAGACTCCGGTTATTACGTTGAGCGTTCAGGCTCCGGTCAGTTTCGTTGGGTATCCAGACTCCGGTTATTACGTTGAGCGTTCCGGCTCCGGTCAGTTTCGTTTGGTATCCAGACTCCGGTTATTACGTTGAGCGTTCAGGCTCCAGTCAGTTTCGTTGGGTATCCAGACTTCGGTTATTATGTTGAGCGTTCAGGCTCCGGTCAGTTTCGTTGGGTATCTAGACTCCGGTTTTTACGTTGAGCGTTCAGGCTCCGGTCAGTTTTGTTGGGTATCCAGACTCCGGTTATTATGTTGATGGTTCGGGCTCCGGTCAGTTTCATTGGGTTACCAGACTCCGGTTATTACGTTGAGCGTTCAGGCTCCGGTCCGTTTCGTTGGGTATCCAGATTCAGGTTATTACGTTGAGCAATCAGGCTCCGGTCAGTTTCATTGGGTATCCAGGCTCCGGTTGTTAAGTTGAGTGTTCAGGCTCCGGTCAGTTTCGTTGCGTATCCAGACTCTGGTTATTACGTTAGGCGTTCATGCTCTGGTCTGTTTCGTTGGGTATCTAGACTCCGGTTATTACGTTAAGCGTTCAGGCTCCGGTCAGTTTCGTTGAGCATCCAGACTCCAGTTATTACGTTGAGCGTTCAGGCTCCTGTCAGTTTCGTTGAGTATCTAGACTCCGGTTATTACGTTGAGTGTTCAGGCTCTGGTCAGTTTCGTTGGGTATCCAGACTCCGGTTAATATGTCGAGCGTTCCGGCTCCGGTCAGTTTCGTTTGGTATCCAGACTCCGGTTATTACGTTGAGCGTTTAGGCTCCAGTCAGTTTCGTTGGGTATCCAGACTTCGGTTATTACGGTGAGCGTTCAGGCCCCGGTCATTTTCGGTGGGTTTCCAGACTCCGGTTTTTATGTTGGTCGTTCAGGCTCCGGTCAGTTTCGTTGAGTATCCAGACTCTGGTTATTACGTTAGGCGTTCAGGCTCCGGTCAGTTTCGTTGGGTATCCATACTCCGGTTATTACGTTGATGGTTCAGGCTCTGGTCAGTTTCATTGGGTATCCAGACTCCGGTTATTACGTTGAGCGTTTAGGCTCCGGTCAGTTTCGTTATGTATCCAGACTCCGGTTATTACGTTGGTCGTTCAGGCTCTAGTCAGTTTTGTTGAGTATCAAGACTCCGGTTATTACGTTGAGTGTTTAGGCTCTGGTTAGTTTTGTTGAGTATCCAGATTCCGGTTATCACGTTCAGCGTTCAGGCTCCGGTCAATTTTGTTGGGTATCCAGACTCTGGTTATTACGTTGAGCGTTCAGGCTCCGGTCAGTTTCCTTGGGTATCCAGACTCCGGTTGTTACGTTGAGCATTCAGGCTCCGGTCATTTTCGTTGGGTACCCAGACTCCGGTTATTATGTTGGTCGTTCAGGCTCCGGTCAGTTTCGTTGCGTATCCAGACTCTGGTTATTACGTTAGGCGTTCAGGCTTCGGTCAGTTTTATTGGGTATCTAGACTCTGGTTATTACGTTAAGCGTTCAGGTTCCGGTCAGTTTCGTTGGGTATCAAGACTCCGGTTATTATGTTGAGCGTTCAGGCTCCGGTCATTTTCGTTGAGCATCCAGACTCCAGTTCTTACGTTGAGCGTTCCGGCTCCGGTCAGTTTCGTTGAGTATCCAGACTCCGGTTATTACGTTGAGCGTTCATGCTCCGGTCAGTTTCGTTGGGTATCCAGACTCCGGTTATTACGTTGAGCGTTCCGGCTCCGGTCAGTTTCGTTGGTATCCAGACTCCGGTTATTACGTTGAGCGTTCAGGCTCCAGTCAGTTTCGTTGGGTATCCAGACTTCGGTTATTACGTTGAGCGTTCAGGCTCCGGTCAATTTCTTTGGGTATCCAGACTCCGGTTTTTACGTTGAGCGTTCAGGCTCCGGTCAGTTTTGTTGGGTATCCAGACTCCGGTTATTATGTTAGTGGTTCAGGCTCTGGTCAGTTTCATTGGGTATCCAGACTCCGGTTATTACGTTGAGCGTTTAGGCTCCGGTCAGTTTCGTTGTGTATCCAGACTCCGGTTATTACGTTGATCGTTCAGGCTCCAGTCAGTTTTGTTGAGTATCCAGACTCTGGTTATTACGTTGAGCGTTCAGGCTCCGGTCAGTTTCATTGGGTTACCAGACTACGGTTATTATGTTGAGCGTTCAGGCTCCGGTCAGTTTCGTTGTGTATCCAGACTCTGGTTATTACGTTGAGCGTTCAGGCTCCGGTCAGTTTTGTTGGGTATCCAGACTCCGGTTATTACGTTAAGCGTTCAGGCTCCGGTCAGTTTCGTTTGGTATCCAGACTCTGGTTATTACGTTGAGCGTTCAGGCTCCAGTCAGTTTTGTTGGGTATCCAGACTCCGGTTATTACGTTGAGCGTTTAAGCTCCGGTCAGTTTCGTTGGATATCCAGACTCCGGTTTTTACGTTGAGCGTTCAGGCTCCGGTCAGTTTTGTTTGGTATCCAGACTCCGGTTATTACGTTGAGCGTTCAGGCTCCTGTCAGTTTCGTTGGGTATCCAGACTCCGGTTATTACGTTGAGCGTTCAGGCTCCGGTCAATTTTGTTGGGTATCCAGACTCCAGTTATTACGTTGAGCGTTCAGGCTCCGGTCAGTTTCGTTGGGTATCCAGACTCCGGTTATTACGTTGAGCGTTCCGGCTCCGGTCAGTTTCGTTGGTATCCAGACTCCGGTTATTACGTTGAGCGTTCAGGCTCCAGTCAGTTTCGTTGGGTATCCAGACTTCGGTTATTACGTTGAGCGTTCAGGCTCCGGTCA
>OZ012736.1:221017592-221116799 GCA_963859935.3 Lathyrus sativus
AAACTGTCCGGAGTGGATACCCAACGAAACTGACCAGAGCTTGAACGCTCAACGTAATAACCGGAGTCTGGATACCGAACGAAATTGACCGGAGCCTGAACGCTCAACGTAATAACCGGAGTCTGGATACCCAACGAAACTGACCAGAGCCTGAACGCTCAACGTAATAACCGGAGTCTCGATACCCAACGAAACTGTCCGGAGTGGATACCCAACGAAACTGACCGGAGCCTGAACGCTCAACGTAATAACCGGAGTCTGGATACCAAATAAAACTGACCGGAGCCTGAACGCTCAACGTAATAACCGGAGTCTGGATGCCCAACGAAACTGACCAGAGCCTGAACGCTCAACGTAATAACCGGAGTCTGGATACCCAACGAAACTGACCGGAGCCTGAACGCTCAATGTAATAACCGGAATCTGGATACCCAACAAAACTGACCGGAGCCTGAACGCTCAACGTAAAAACCGGAGTCTGGATACCCAACGAAATTGACCGGAGCCTGAACGCTCAACGTAATAACCGGAGGCTGGATACCCAACGAAACTGACCGGAGCCTGAACGCTCAATGTAATAACAGGATTCTGGATACCCAACAAAATTGACCGGAGCCTTAACGCTCAACATAATAACCGGAATCTGGATACTCACCGAAACTAACCGGAGCCTGAACGCCTAACGTAATAACCAGAGTCCGGATACGCAACGAAACTGACCGGGGCCTGAACGACCAACATAATAACCGGAGTCTGGGTACCCAACGAAACTGACCGGAGCTTGAACGCTCAACGTAATAACCGAAGTCTGGATACCCAACGAAACTGACCGGAGCCTGAACGCTCAACGTAATAACCGGAGTCTGGATACCCAACAAAATTGACCGGAGCCTGAACGCTGAACGTAACAACCGGAATCTGGATACTCAACGAAACTAACCGGAGCCTAAACGCTCAACGTAATAACCGTAGTCTGGATACTCAACGAAACTGACTGGAGCCTTTTCGATCAACATAATAACCGGAGTCTGAATACACAACGAAACTGACCGGAGCCTGAATGCTCAACGTAATAACCGGAGTCTGGATACCCAATGAAACTGACCGTAGCCTGAACCATCAACATAATAACCAGAGTCTGGATACCCAACAAAACTGACCGGAGCCTGAACGCTCAATGTAAAAACTGGAGTCTGGATACCCAACGAAACTGACTAGAGCCTGAACGCTCAACGTAATAACCGGAGCCCGGATACCAAACAAAACTGACCGGAGTTTGAACGCTCAACGTAATAACCGGAGTCTGGATACCCAACGAAACTGACTGCAGCCTGAACGCTCAACGTAATAACCGAAGTCTGGATACCCAACGAAACTGACCGGAGCCTGAACGCTCAACGTAATAACCGGAGTCTGGATACCCAACGAAACTGTCCGGAGTGGATACCCAACGAAACTGACCGGAACCTGAACGCTCAACGTAATAACCGGAGTCTGGATACCTAACGAAACTGACCGGAGACTGAATGCTCAACGTAATAACCGGAGTCTGAATACCCAACGAAACTGACCGGAGCCTGAACGCTCAACGTAATAACCGGAGTCTGGATACTCAACGAAACTGACAGGAGCCGAAACACTCAACATAATAACTGGAGTCTGGATGCTCAACGAAACTGACCGGAGCCTGAACGCTTAAAGTAATAACCGGAGTCTAGATACCCAACGAAACTGACCGGAGCATGAACGCCTAACGTAATAACCAGAGTCTGGATACGTAACGAAACTGACCGGAGCCTGAACGATCAACGTAATTACCGGAGTATGGATACCCACCGAAACTGACTGGAGCCTGAACGCTCAACGTAATAACCAGAGTCTGAATACCCAACGAAACTGACCGGAGCCTGAACGCTCAACGTAATAACAGGAGTCTGGATACCCAACAAAATTGACCGGAGCCTTAACGCTAAACATAATAACCGGAATCTGGATACTCACCGAAACTAACCGGAGCCTGAACGCCTAACGTAATAACCAGAGTCCGGATACGCAACGAAACTGACCGGGGCCTGAACGACCAACGTAATAACCGGAGTCTGGGTACCCAACGAAACTGACCGGAGCCTGAACGCTCAACGTATTAACCGGAGTCTGGATACTCAACGAAACTGACTGGAGCCGGAATGCTCAACGTAATAACTAGAGTCTGGATGCTCAACGAAACTGACCGGAGCCTGAACGTTCAACGTAATAAACGGAGTCTGGACACCCAACGAAACTGACCGAAGCCTGAACGCTCAACGTAATAACCGGAGTCTGGATACTCAACGAAACTGACTGGAGCCGGAATGCTCAACGTAATAACTGGAGTCTGGATGCTCAACAAAAATGACCGGAGCCTGAACGCTCAACGTAATAACCGGAGTCCTGATACCCAATGAAACTGACCGAAACCTGAACGCTTAACGTAATAACCGAAGTCTAGATACCCAACGAAACTGACTGGAGCTTGAACGACCAACGTAATAACCGGAGTCTGGGTACCCAACGAAACTGACCGGAGCCTGAATGCTCAACGTAATAACCGGAGTCTGGATACCCAACGAAATTGACCGGAGCCTGAACGCTCAACGTAATAACCGGAGTCTGGATACCCAACAAAATAGACCAGAGCCTGAACGCTGAACGTAACAACCGGAATCTGGATACTCAACGAAACTAACCGGAGCCTAAACGCTCAACGTAATAACCGGAGTCTGGATACTCAACGGAACTGACTGGAGCCTTTTCTATCAACATAATAACCGGAGTCTGAATACACAATGAAAGTGACTGGAGCCTGAATCCTCAACGTAATAACCGGAGTCTGGATACCCAATGAAACTGACCGTAGCCTGAACCATCAACATAATAACCGGAGTCTGGATACCCAACAAAATTGACCGGAGCCTGAACGCTCAATGTAAAAACTGGAGTCTGGATACCCATCGAAATTGACTGGAGCCTGAACCCTCAACGTAATAACCGGAGCCCGGATACCAAACGAAACTGACCGGAGCTTGAACGCTCAACGTAATAACCGGAGTCTGGATACCCAACGAAACTGACCGGAGCCTGAACGCTCAACGTAATAACCGAAGTCTGGATACCCAACGAAACTGACCGGAGCCTGAACGCTCAACGTAATAACCGGAGTCTCGATACCCAACGAAACTGTCCGGAGTGGATACCCAACGAAACTGACCGGAGCCTGAACGCTCAACGTAATAACCGGAGTCTGGATACCCAACAAAACTGACCGGAGCCTGAACGCTCAACGTAATAACCGGAGTCTGGATACCGAACGAAACTGACCGGAGCCTGAACGCTCAACGTAATAACCGGAGTCTGGATACCAAACGAAACTGACCGGAGCCTGAACGCTCAACGTAATAACCGGAGTCTGGATGCCCAACCAAACTGACCGGAGCCTGAACGCTCAACGTAATAACCGGAGTCTGGATACCCAACGAAACTGACCGGAGCCTGAACGCTCAATGTAATAACCGGAGTCTGGATACCCAACAAAACTGACCGGAGCCTGAACGCTCAATGTAAAAACCGGAGTCTAGATACCCAACGAAATTGACCGGAGCCTGAACGCTCAACGTAATAACCGGAGGCTGGATACCCAACGAAACTGACCGGAGCCTAAACGCTCAACGTAATAACAGGATTCTGGATACCCAACAAAATTGACCGGAGCCTTAACGCTCAACATAATAACCGGAATCTGGATACTCACCGAAACTAACCGGAGCCTGAACCCCTAACGTAATAACCAGAGTCCGGATACGCAACGAAACTGACCGGGGCCTGAACGACCAACGTAATAACCGGAGTCTGGGTACCCAATGAAACTGACCGGAGCCTGAACGCTCAATGTAATAACCGGAGTCTGGATACCCAACGAAACTTACCGGAACCTGAACGTTCAACGTAATAACCGGAGTCTGGACACCCAACAAAATTGACCGGGGCCTGAATGCTAAATGTAACAACCGGAATCTGGATACTCAACGAAACAAACCGGAGCCTAAATGCTCAACGTAATACTCAGAGTCTGGATACTCAACGAAACTGACTGGAGCCTAAACGATCAACATAATAACCGGAGTCTGAACGCTCAACGTAATAACCGGAGTCTGGATACCCAATGAAACTGACCATAGCCTGAACCATCAACATAATAACCGGAGTCTGGATACCCAACAAAACTGACTGGAGCCTGAACGCTCAACGTAAAAACTGGAGTCTGGATACCCAATGAAACTGACTTGAGCCTGAACGCTCAACGTAATAACCGGAGGCTGGATACCCAACGAAACTGACCGGAGCCTGAACGCTCAATGTAATAACAGGATTCTGGATACCCAACAAAATTGACCGGAGCCTTAACGCTCAACATAATAACCGGAATCTGGATACTCACCGAAACTAACCGGAGCCTGAACGCCTAACGTAATAACCAGAGTCCGGATACGCAACGAAACTGACCGGGGCCTGAACGACCAACATAATAACCGGAGTCTGGGTACCCAACGAAACTGACCGGAGCTTGAACGCTCAACGTAATAACCGAAGTCTGGATACCCAACGAAACTGACCGGAGCCTGAACGCTCAACGTAATAACCGGAGTCTGGATACCCAACAAAATTGATCGGAGCCTGAACGCTGAACGTAACAACCGGAATCTGGATACTCAACGAAACTAACCGGAGCCTAAACGCTCAACGTAATAACCGTAGTCTGGATACTCAACGAAACTGACTGGAGCCTTTTCGATCAACATAATAACCGGAGTCTGAATACACAATGAAACTGACCGGAGCCTGAATGCTCAACGTAATAACCGGAGTCTGGATACCCAATGAAACTGACCGTAGCCTGAACCATCAACATAATAACCAGAGTCTGGATACCCAACAAAACTGACCGGAGCCTGAACGCGCAATGTAAAAACTGGAGTCTGGATACCCAACGAAACTGACTAGAGCCTGAACGCTCAACGTAATAACCGGAGCCCGGATACCAAACGAAACTGACCGGAGTTTGAACGCTCAACGTAATAACCGGAGTCTGGATACCCAACGAAACTGACTGCAGCCTGAACGCTCAACGTAATAACCGATGTCTGGATACCCAACGAAACTGACCGGAGCCTGAACGCTCAACGTAATAACCGGAGTCTGGATACCCAACGAAACTGTCCGGAGTGGATACCCAACGAAACTGACCGGAACCTGAACGCTCAACGTAATAACCGGAGTCTGGATACCTAACGAAACTGACCGGAGACTGAACGCTCAACGTAATAACCGGAGTCTGAATACCCAACGAAACTGACCGGAGCCTGAACGCTCAACGTAATAACCGGAGTCTGGATACTCAACGAAACTGACAGGAGCCGGAACACTCAACATAATAACTGGAGTCTGGATGCTCAACGAAACTGACCGGAGCCTGAACGCTTAAAGTAATAACCGGAGTCTAGATACCCAACGAAACTGACTGGAGCATGAACGCCTAACGTAATAACCAGAGTCTGGATACGTAACGAAACTGACCGGAGCCTGAACGATCAACGTAATAACCGGAGTATGGATACCCACCGAAACTGACTGGAGCCTGAACGCTCAACGTAATAACCAGAGTCTGAATACCCAACGAAACTGACCGGAGCCTGAACGCTCAACGTAATAACAGGAGTCTGGATACCCAACAAAATTGACCGGAGCCTTAACGCTCAACATAATAACCGGAATCTGGATACTCACCGAAACTAACCGGAGCCTGAACGCCTAACGTAATAACCAGAGTCCGAATACGCAACGAAACTGACCGGGGCCTGAACGACCAACGTAATAACCGGAGTCTGGGTACCCAACGAAACTGACCGGAGCCTGAACGCTCAACGTAATAAACGGAGTCTGGATACCCAACGAAACTGACCGGAGCCTAAACGCTCAACGTAATAACCGGAGTCTGGATACTCAACGAAACTGACTGGAGCCGGAATGCTCAACGTAATAACTAGAGTCTGGATGCTCAACGAAACTGACCGGAGCCTGAACGTTCAACGTAATAAACGGAGTCTGGATACCCAACGAAACTGACCGAAGCCTGAACGCTCAACGTAATAACCGGAGTCTGGATACTCAACGAAACTGACTGGAGCCGGAATGCTCAACGTAATAACTGGAGTCTGGATGCTCAACAAAAATGACCGGAGCCTGAACGCTCAACGTAATAACCGGAGTCCTGATACCCAACGAAACTGACCGAAACCTGAACGCTTAACGTAATAACCGAAGTCTAGATACCCAACGAAACTGACCGGAGCTTGAACGACCAACGTAATAACCGGAGTCTGGGTACCCAACGAAACTGACCGGAGCCTGAATGCTCAACGTAATAACCGGAGTCTGGATACCCAACGAAATTGACCGGAGCCTGAACGCTCAACGTAATAACCGGAGTCTGGATACCCAACAAAATAGACCAGAGCCTGAACGCTGAACGTAACAACCGGAATCTGGATACTCAACGAAACTAACCGGAGCCTAAACGCTCAACGTAATAACCGGAGTCTGGATACTCAACGGAACTGACTGGAGCCTTTTCTATCAACATAATAACCGGAGTCTGAATACACAACGAAACTGACTGGAGCCTGAATCCTCAACGTAATAACCGGAGTCTGGATACCCAATGAAACTGACCGTAGCCTGAACCATCAACATAATAACCGGAGTCTGGATACCCAACAAAATTGACCGGAGCCTGAACGCTCAATGTAAAAACTGGAGTCTGGATACCTATCGAAATTGACTGGAGCCTGAACCCTCAACGTAATAACCGGAGCCCGGATACCAAACGAAACTGACCGTAGCTTGAACGCTCAACGTAATAACCGGAGTCTGGATACCCAACGAAACTGACCGGAGCCTGAACGCTCAACGTAATAACCGAAGTCTTGATACCCAACGAAACTGACCGGAGCCTGAACGCTTAACGTAATAACCGGAGTCTCGATACCCAACGAAACTGTCCGGAGTGGATACCCAACGAAACTGACCGGAGCCTGAACGCTCAACGTAATAACCGGAGTCTGGATACCCAACAAAACTGACCGGAGCCTGAACACTCAACGTAATAACCGGAGTCTGGATACCGAACGAAATTGACCGGAGCCTGAACGCTCAACGTAATAACCGGAGTCTGGATACCAAACGAAACTGACCGGAGCCTGAACGCTCAACGTAATAACCGGAGTCTGGATGCCCAACCAAACTGACCGGAGCCTGAACGCTCAACGTAATAACCGGAGTCTGGATACCCAACGAAACTGACCGGAGCCTGAACGCTCAATGTAATAACCGGAGTCTGGATACCCAACAAAACTGACCGGAGCCTGAACGCTCAATGTAAAAACCGGAGTCTGGATACCCAACGAAATTGACCGGAGCCTGAACGCTCAACGTAATAACCGGAGGCTGGATACCCAACGAAACTGACCGGAGCCTAAACGCTCAACGTAATAACAGGATTCTGGATACCCAACAAAATTGACCGGAGCCTTAACGCTCAACATAATAACCGGAATCTGGATACTCACCGAAACTAACCGGAGCCTGAACGCCTAACGTAATAACCAGAGTCCGGATACACAACGAAACTGACCGGGGCCTGAACGACCAACGTAATAACCGGAGTCTGGGTACCCAATGAAACTGACCGGAGCCTGAACGCTCAATGTAATAACCGGAGTCTTGATACCCAACGAAACTGACCGGAACCTGAACATTCAACGTAATAACCGGAGTTTGGACACCCAACAAAATTGACCGGGGCCTGAACGCTAAATGTAACAACCGGAATCTGGATACTCAACGAAACAAACCGGAGCCTAAACGCTCAACGTAATACTCAGAGTCTGGATACTCAACGAAACTGACTGGAGCCTAAACGATCAACATAATAACCGGAGTCTGAACGCTCAACGTAATAACCGGAGTCTGGATACCCAATGAAACTGACCATAGCCTGAACCATCAACATAATAACCGGAGTCTGGATACCCAACAAAACTGACCGGAGCCTGAACGCTCAACGTAAAAACTGGAGTCTGGATACCCAATGAAACTGACTTGAGCCTGAACGCTCAACGTAATAACCGGAGTCTGGATACCAAACGAAACTGACCGGAGCCTGAACGCTCAACGTAATAAACGGAGTCTGGATACCCAACGAAACTGTTCGGAGTGGATACCCAAAGAAACTGACCGGACCCTGAACGCTCAACGTAATAACTGTAGTCTAGATAACCAACGAAACTGACCGGAGCCTGAACGCTCAACGTAATAACCGGAGTCTGGATACCCAACGAAACTGACCGGAGCCTGAACGCTCAACGTAATAACCGGAGTCTGGATACCCAACGAAACTGACCGGAGCCTGAACGCTCAACGTAATAACCGGAGTCTGGATACCCAACAAAACTGACCGGAGCCTGAACGCTCAACGTAAAAACCGGAGTCTGGATACCCAACGAGATTGTTCGGAGCCTGAACGCTCAACGTAATAACCGGAGGCTGGATACCCAACGAAACTGACCGGGGCCTGAACGACCAACGTAATAACCGGAGTCTGGGTACCCAATGAAACTGACCGGAGCCTGAACGCTCAATGTAATAACCGGAGTCTTGATACCCAACGAAACTGACCGGAACCTGAACATTCAACGTAATAACCGGAGTCTGGACACCCAACAAAATTGACCGGGGCCTGAACGCTAAATGTAACAACCGGAATCTGGATACTCAACGAAACAAACCGGAGCCTAAACGCTCAACGTAATACTCAGAGTCTGGATACTCAACGAAACTGACTGGAGCCTAAACGATCAACATAATAACCGGAGTCTGAACGCTCAACGTAATAACCGGAGTCTGGATACCCAATGAAACTGACCATAGCCTGAACCATCAACATAATAACCGGAGTCTGGATACCCAACAAAACTGACCGGAGCCTGAACGCTCAACGTAAAAACTGGAGTCTGGATACCCAATGAAACTGACTTGAGCCTGAACGCTCAACGTAATAACCGGAGTCTGGATACCAAACGAAACTGACCGGAGCCTGAACGCTCAACGTAATAAACGGAGTCTGGATACCCAACGAAACTGTTCGGAGTGGATACCCAAAGAAACTGACCGGACCCTGAACGCTCAACGTAATAACTGTAGTCTAGATACCCAACGAAACTGACCGGAGCCTGAACGCTCAACGTAATAACCGGAGTCTGGATACCCAACGAAACTGACCGGAGCCTGAACGCTCAACGTAATAACCGGAGTCTGGATACCCAACGAAACTGACCGGAGCCTGAACGCTCAACGTAATAACCGGAGTCTGGATACCCAACAAAACTGACCGGAGCCTGAACGCTCAACGTAAAAACCGGAGTCTGGATACCCAACGAGATTGTTCGGAGCCTGAACGCTCAACGTAATAACCGGAGGCTGAATACCCAACGAAACTGACCGGAGCCTGAACGCTCAATGTAATAACTGGAATCTGGATACCCACCAAAACTGAACGGAGCCTGAACGCTCAACGTAATAACCGGAGTCTGGATACTTAACGAAACTGACTGGAGCCGGAATGCTCAACGTAATAACTGGAGTCTGGATGCTCAACGAAAATGACCGGAGCCTGAACGCTCAACGTAATAACCGGAGTCTTGATACCCAACGAAACTGACCGGAGCCTAAACGCTTAACGTAATAACCGGAGTCTAGTTACCCAAAGAAACTGAACGGAGCCTGAACGCCTAACGTAATAACCAGAGTCTGGATACGCAACGAAATTGACCGGAGCCTGAACGATCAACGTAATAACCGGAGTCTGGATACCCAACAAAACTGACCGGAGCCTGAACGCTCAACGTAATAACCGGAGTCTGGATACCAAACGAAACTGACCGGAGCCTGAACGCTCAACGTAATAACCGGAGTCTGGATACCCAACGAAACTGACCGGAGCCTGAACGCTCAACGTAATAACCGGAGTCTGGATACCCAACGAAACTGACCGGAGCCTGAACGCTCAATGTAATAACCGGAGTCTGGATACCCAACAAAACTGACCGGAGCCTGAACGCTCAACGTAATAACCGGAGTCTGGATACCCAACGAAACTGACTGGAGCCTGAACGCTCAACGTAATTACCAGAGTCTGGATACCAAACGAAACTGACCGGAGCCTGAACGCTCAACGTAATAACCGGAGTCTAGATACCCAACGAAACTTACCGGAGCCTGAATGTAACGCCCCGATTCTGAATTCCCATTAATTGTTGAGTCTTTTAATTTATTTAATTGATGTTTGTTTTAAATTGAGAAATTATATATTGTTATTATGTGGTGTTTACTTATTTTATCTATTTTACCGATTCGGAGAGTTTTCGGGGAATTAGAGTAAAAAGGGCATTTTAGACATTTAGCACTTTAGTGTAAGAATTGATTGATAAGTGTTGGAAAGAATTTGAGAGGAAAGAAATAGAGATAGAAATAGAATAAGAGAGGAAAAGGAAGAAGATAGTAACATAAGAAGAAAAGCAAGAGAAAGAAAAGAGGAGAAGAGAAAGTGGAGAGGAAAACCTAGAATCATCAAGGAATCATCACCAAAGCTTGCAATCGATCGGTAAGGGTGTGAAACTCCATCATCTCTTTAATGTGTATGATTGTATGTGTATGTGTGTGGATTTTGTAGAGTTTCTACTCTTTTTCCACTTAGGTTAGAAGTTGGTTTTGTGAGTAGAATGAGGTTTTAATCAGTTAGAACTCGGATTAGACGATGTAGTTTAGTCGGGTGATGGTTGGGTTGTGCTACTGTGACTGGTTTGGATTTAATCGGTCGGTTGTGTGGAGTTTGGGCTTTGAGACAGTCATGGAAGTTCTGTCTTCGCAAGTTCGCCAGGCGAATGGCAGCGAAGCTTCGCCAGGCGAAGCCCAGCGAGCTGTAGCGAAGCAAGTCAGAAGCTAATATCCTGTATTCGCTGGCAAGTTCGCCAGGCGAGGTTAGTTGGCGAAGGTTCGCCAGGCGAGTGGGTGGCGAGCCTCAGCGAGTAATTCCAGAATTACTCCCAGTGGACTTCGCTGGGGAGTTCGCCAGGCGAAGGCCAGCGAGCATTCGCTGCGTGGCTTCGCCAGGCGAAGGTTGGCGAACCTGGCATTGTTATTTGTTTTGCTGTTTGTTCATGGCATGATGTTTGATTGATTCAATTATGATTAATGTCTATATGAATGATTGATGTGTGAACTGTTTCAACATGTTGTGCTGTGGGTGGCCGAAAGGCGTGAATCCTAGATTGTAGAGTAAATGACAAATCTTGAATATTTGATAATCTTGTGTATTTGCTCGAATTGAATAGAAATGCATTGATAGGCTGATATGTGTGTAAACCATGTGTGGAATGGTGTATAATGTGAATGCATGATAGATATATGCTATGTATATGATAAATGCAATGAATATGTTTGTGAGCATAGTATGCATTTTTGTGTCGATTGATCCCTCGGAGGATTTGCAGAACCTCGTATGATACGATGGTTATATTTGATTCCTTGGAGAATCGGTTGCATTGTGTGATTCCTCGGAGAATCGGTCATAACATGTAATCCCGTGGAGGATTGGTTAGAGTATTTGATTCCGTGGAGAATCTGCTGAGTACTTGATCCCGTGGAGGATCTGCTGAATATTCGATTCCGTGGAGAATCTGATGAATATTTGATTCCGTGGAGAATCTGCTGAGTACTTGATCCCGTGGAGGATCTGCTGAATACTCGATTCCTTAGGGAATTTGTTGAATGAGTCGGTACCGCATTTGCATCTGCATAGGGTCGTGTGTCGGTCTCTATGAGTTGCATGAGTCATCTGTGTATGATGCATTGGTTGTGTGAATATAACTGTGTATGTTATATGTGATTGTTTGGAGGAAATATAGTGAATGTTCATGTGTATGTGTAGAGACATGATTATTTGTATATGTTTAATGTGGTGAGAACATAATTTGAGTATAACTTGTACCAATATGAGTATATGTATATATACAATTTTATGCATTAACTGTTATGATGTTGTTTCTCACCCTTCTGCTGTTTTATAATGCTCTATGAGGCATTGCAGAGTAGGAAGCTGGAGGTTCTTTTGTGAAGCGATGTCTTCATTCTTTTTGGTCAATGGCTCTGATATGTAACATCTGGGTAGTTAGGAAGTCTTTGACTCTTTTGGAGTTACATTTGTTTTGATTCTTTTGTGATACATATGTGTATGTATCTGCTGTGGATATGCTGTATAGCATGAATTAACTAATGGTTGTATATACTTTTATGAATGAGATCGATTCAATATTTGGATGTTTCCGCTTTATTCTAAATATTGAGATGTGGGTTACCCATTGTTGCATATCTATTTTGAGCAGGTATCGTATGTGTTTAATTTCATGATAATGTGATGCGCCTCTTTTATACCATGTTTTAATTAAACTCTGATGAAATAAATTTTCTAAGTGCCTAATTGATTTATTTAATTTATTTGGGGGTATAAAAAGGGGGTGTTACATTAAGTGGTATCAGAGCCAGTGTTGAGTCAGTCGCGTCTGTCTTGTTGTTGTGTTGGTTGAACGGTTGTTTAACCTTGTTGTTATTTTTGGGAATCCTCAGAATATGGCAGGTCGTAATGACAATGCTATGGCAGCGGCGTTAGAGGCTATGGCCAGAGCTGTGCAGGGTGCACCTAACGTGAATGCGAATGATGAGTTCAGGAAGAACCAACCACCGGTGTTTAAAGGGAGATTTGATCCGGATGGTGCTCAGATATGGTTAAAGGAAATTGAGAGAATTTTTAGGGTGATGGATTGTGCTGAAGGGAATAAGGTGAGACTAGGGACTCACATGCTGAGAGAAGAGGCCGATGACTGGTGGGTCAGCATGAGGCAAGTTCTTGAGGCCGACGACGAGGAGATTACGTGGGATTTATTTCGTGCTGAGTTTCTAAGGAAGTATTATCCCGAAAGTGTTAAAGGGAAGAGAGAAATGGAATTTCTGGAGTTGAAACAAGGTAATATGTCGGTGGTGGACTACACCGCTAAGTTTACTGAGTTAGTGAAGTTTCACCCTCACTATGATGCGGTTACGGCGGAATTTTCCAAATGTATCAAGTATGAGAATGGCTTGCGTCCGGAGATAAAGCAAGCGGTAGGTTATCAAAGGATAAGAAGATTTTCGGATTTGACCGAGTGCTGTAGGATTTATGAAGAAGACAGTAGAGCTCGTTCTACTCATTATAAGGGTTTGAGCGAGAGGAGAGGGAAGCAGCAAGTACGAAGCGGACCTTATGTGACGCCTGCTGATAAGGGCAGACATAGGGGAAACTTTGATAGGAGACCCGGAGGAGGTTCCGGTGCGATCAAATGTTTTAAGTGTGGCGTGATGGGCCACAAGTCTTATGATTGTGGAAAGTTCAAGGCGAAGTGTTCCAACTGTGGACTCTTTGGTCATGATGCAGCAGAGTGTAGAAAGAATGCTGTGAAGTGTTTTAATTGTGGCGAGGTGGGTCACATTAGCCCGAATTGTACCAAACCGAAGCAAGCTCCGGCGGGCGGAAAAGTATTCGCATTAGCAGGTTCAGACGCCACTAACGCGGCAGATCGTTTGATTAAAGGTACATGCTTTATTAATGATATGCCTTTAGTTGCTATTATTGATACTGGAGCGACTCACTCGTTCATTTCTCTTGCGTGTGCTAAGCGGTTGGATTTGTGTATGGTTTCTTTGAGTAGTGGTATGGTTATTGGGACTCCCGCTTCGGGGTCGGTAACTACTTCTTTGGTGTGTGCAAGTTGTCCTTTGACCATGTATGGTAAGGACTTCGTTATGGATTTAGTGTGTTTGCCGTTGGAAGGTTGGGACGTAATCTTGGGTATGAATTGGTTGCAATTTAATAGAGTTCATTTGGATTGCTATCACAAGTTAGTAAGGTTTCCTTCTTTGGGAGATGGTGAAAACGAGAGTTTTCTTTCCACTAAAGAGTTGAAGAAACTTTTAGCGGACGAAGCTCAGTTGTTTGGTTTGTTTGCATCGTTGTCGGTGGAGAGCAAAGTTGAGCTCGACGTGTTTCCTGTGGTTTGTGAATTTCCTGAAGTGTTTCCGGAAGATGTTGCGGATGTGCCGCCAAAGAGAGAGGTTGAATTTTCTATTGATCTAGTTCCAGGTACTAGACCGATTTCGATGGCCCCGTATCGGATGTCGGCATCGGAGTTGGTGGAATTGAAGAAGCAGTTGAATGATTTGTTGGATAAGAGATTTGTAAGACCAAGTGTTTCTCCTTGGGGTGCGTCGGTATTGTTGGTAAAGAAGAAGGATGGTAGTATGCGATTGTGTATTGATTATCGGCAGTTGAATAAGGTGACAATTAAGAACAAGTATCCGCTTCCAAGAATCGATGATTTGATGGATCAATTGGTTGGAGCCCGTGTTTTTAGTAAGATTGATTTAAGATCCGGTTATCACCAGATTCGGGTTAAGGAAGAAGATATTTCGAAGACGGCTTTTAGAACACGATATGGTCACTACGAGTATACGGTGATGCCATTCGGAGTTTCTAATGCGCCGGGTGTTTTCATGGAATATATGAACCGTATCTTTCACGAGCAGTTGGATCGTTTTGTGGTAGTGTTTATCGATGACATTTTGATTTATTCTAAGTCTCGAGAGGAACACGAAGAACATTTAAGGATTGTGTTGCGGATTTTGAAAGAGAAGAAGTTGTATGCAAAGTTGTCTAAGTGTGAGTTTTGGTTGTCGGAGGTGAGTTTTCTTGGGCATATTATTTCCGGCAATGGTATTAGTGTGGATCCATCCAAGATCGATGCGGTAATGCAATGGGAGACTCCAAGATCGGTTACGGAAATTCGAAGCTTTTTGGGCTTGGCCGGTTATTACCGGAGGTTTATCGAAGGATTTTCAAGGTTAGCACTTCCGTTAACGCAGTTGACTTGTAAAGGAAAGGCTTTTATTTGGGATGTTAATTGTGAAGAGAGTTTCATGGAATTAAAGAGAAGGTTAACGTCAGCGCCAGTTTTGATTTTGCCGAATCCTACGGAACCTTTTGTGGTTTACTGCGATGCTTCTTTGTCAGGATTGGGTGGTGTATTAATGCAAGATGGGAAGGTCGTGGCGTATGCTTCTAGGCAGTTGAGAGTGCATGAAAAGAATTACCCTACTCATGATTTGGAGTTAGCGGCCGTGGTGTTCGTTTTGAAAATTTGGAGGCACTATCTTTATGGTGCAAGATTTGAAGTTTTTAGCGATCACAAGAGTTTGAAGTATTTGTTTGATCAAAAGGAATTGAATATGAGGCAAAGGAGATGGCTAGAACTTTTGAAGGACTATGATTTTGGTTTAAATTATCATCCGGGTAAGGCGAATGTGGTAGCCGATGCCTTAAGTCGGAAGTCGTTGCACGTGTCTACTTTGATGGTTAGAGAGTGGGAACTCTTGGAGAACTTTAGAGATTTGAGTTTGGTTTGTGAGTTAACGCCGAGTAGTGTGAAGCTTGGTATGTTGCATGTCACGAATGATTTCCTTACTACAGTGTGTGAAAAGCAAAAGTTGGATTTGAAATTTGTGGATTTGATGACGAATGGAAATGAAGATTTCAACGTTGATGAATTAGGAGTTTTGAGGTTTCGAGGTCGTATTTGTATTCCCGATGACGCGGATTTGAAAAAGATGATATTGGAAGAGGGACATCGGAGTAACTTAAGTATTCATCTGGGAGCGAATAAGATGTATCAGGATTTGAAGAAGATCTTTTGGTGGTCTGGATTGAAAAGCGATATTGCTCGTTTTGTGTACTCGTGTTTGACTTGTCAGAAGTCTAAGGTGGAGCATCAGAAGCCTAGTGGATTGATGCAACCGTTGGATATTCCGGAATGGAAATGGGATAGTATATCGATGGATTTTGTTACGGGATTGCCGAATACACAAAGAGGACATAATGCTATTTGGGTGATTGTTGATAGGCTTACTAAATCGGCTCATTTTATTCCGATTGATATTACTTATTCTTTGGAAAGGTTGGCCGAGATTTATGTTGGCACTATTGTGAAGCTTCATGGAGTTCCTAAGAGTATTGTGTCGGATAGAGATCCTAGATTTACTTCAAGATTTTGGGAAAGTTTGCAAGGTGCCTTGGGTTCTAAGTTGAGATTGAGTTCGGCATATCATCCGCAAACAGATGGTCAGACCGAGAGGACGATTCAATCGTTAGAAGATCTGTTGCGTGCTTGTGTGCTTGAACAAGGTGGTGCGTGGGACGGTTATTTAGCGTTGATTGAGTTCACCTATAATAACAGTTTCCATTCGAGTATCGGTATGGCGCCATTTGAGGCCTTATATGGACGGAGATGTCGAACACCTCTGTGTTGGCATGAGACAGGTGAAAAGTCGGTAGTTGGTCCTGAAATGGTACAGCAAACGACGGAAAAGGTGAAATTTATTCGGGAAAAGATGAGAGCTTCTCAGAATAGACAGAAAAGTTATCATGATAAAAAGAGAAAGGATCTCGAGTTTCAAGAGGGCGACCATGTGTTTTTGAGAGTTACACCGGTTACGGGTGTGGGTCGTGCTTTGAAGTCGAGAAAGCTGACTTCTCGTTTTATTGGTCCGTATTAGATTGTCGCACGAGTTGGTGCTGTGGCTTATCGTGTGGCGTTGCCTCCGACTCTTTCGAATTTGCATGATGTATTCCATGTCTCGCAACTTCGGAAGTATGTTCCGGATCCGTCACATGTTATTCCAATGGATGAAGTGGAAGTAAGAGATAACCTTACAGTTGAAGTTTTACCGGTTAGTATTTTGGACCGTGAAGTTAAGAAACTAAGAGGCAAGGATATTGCGCTTGTGAAAGTGTCCTGGGGAGGTGCCGCGGAAGGCAATATGACTTGGGAATTGGAAAGCAAGATGCGAGAATCGCATCCAGAGTTGTTTGAATCAGGTGATATTTTCGAGGACGAAAATTTCTAAAGTGGGGGAGAGTTGTAACGCCCCGATTCTGAATTCCCATTAATTGTTGAGTCTTTTAATTTATTTAATTGATGTTTGTTTTAAATTGAGAAATTATATATTGTTATTATGTGGTGTTTACTTATTTTATCTATTTTACCGATTCGGAGAGTTTTCGGGGAATTAGAGTAAAAAGGGCATTTTAGACATTTAGCACTTTAGTGTAAGAATTGATTGATAAGTGTTGGAAAGAATTTGAGAGGAAAGAAATAGAGATAGAAATAGAATAAGAGAGGAAAAGGAAGAAGATAGTAACATAAGAAGAAAAGCAAGAGAAAGAAAAGAGGAGAAGAGAAAGTGGAGAGGAAAACCTAGAATCATCAAGGAATCATCACCAAAGCTTGCAATCGATCGGTAAGGGTGTGAAACTCCATCATCTCTTTAATGTGTATGATTGTATGTGTATGTGTGTGGATTTTGTAGAGTTTCTACTCTTTTTCCACTTAGGTTAGAAGTTGGTTTTGTGAGTAGAATGAGGTTTTAATCAGTTAGAACTCGGATTAGACGATGTAGTTTAGTCGGGTGATGGTTGGGTTGTGCTACTGTGACTGGTTTGGATTTAATCGGTCGGTTGTGTGGAGTTTGGGCTTTGAGACAGTCATGGAAGTTCTGTCTTCGCAAGTTCGCCAGGCGAATGGCAGCGAAGCTTCGCCAGGCGAAGCCCAGCGAGCTGTAGCGAAGCAAGTCAGAAGCTAATATCCTGTATTCGCTGGCAAGTTCGCCAGGCGAGGTTAGTTGGCGAAGGTTCGCCAGGCGAGTGGGTGGCGAGCCTCAGCGAGTAATTCCAGAATTACTCCCAGTGGACTTCGCTGGGGAGTTCGCCAGGCGAAGGCCAGCGAGCATTCGCTGCGTGGCTTCGCCAGGCGAAGGTTGGCGAACCTGGCATTGTTATTTGTTTTGCTGTTTGTTCATGGCATGATGTTTGATTGATTCAATTATGATTAATGTCTATATGAATGATTGATGTGTGAACTGTTTCAACATGTTGTGCTGTGGGTGGCCGAAAGGCGTGAATCCTAGATTGTAGAGTAAATGACAAATCTTGAATATTTGATAATCTTGTGTATTTGCTCGAATTGAATAGAAATGCATTGATAGGCTGATATGTGTGTAAACCATGTGTGGAATGGTGTATAATGTGAATGCATGATAGATATATGCTATGTATATGATAAATGCAATGAATATGTTTGTGAGCATAGTATGCATTTTTGTGTCGATTGATCCCTCGGAGGATTTGCAGAACCTCGTATGATACGATGGTTATATTTGATTCCTTGGAGAATCGGTTGCATTGTGTGATTCCTCGGAGAATCGGTCATAACATGTAATCCCGTGGAGGATTGGTTAGAGTATTTGATTCCGTGGAGAATCTGCTGAGTACTTGATCCCGTGGAGGATCTGCTGAATATTCGATTCCGTGGAGAATCTGATGAATATTTGATTCCGTGGAGAATCTGCTGAGTACTTGATCCCGTGGAGGATCTGCTGAATACTCGATTCCTTAGGGAATTTGTTGAATGAGTCGGTACCGCATTTGCATCTGCATAGGGTCGTGTGTCGGTCTCTATGAGTTGCATGAGTCATCTGTGTATGATGCATTGGTTGTGTGAATATAACTGTGTATGTTATATGTGATTGTTTGGAGGAAATATAGTGAATGTTCATGTGTATGTGTAGAGACATGATTATTTGTATATGTTTAATGTGGTGAGAACATAATTTGAGTATAACTTGTACCAATATGAGTATATGTATATATACAATTTTATGCATTAACTGTTATGATGTTGTTTCTCACCCTTCTGCTGTTTTATAATGCTCTATGAGGCATTGCAGAGTAGGAAGCTGGAGGTTCTTTTGTGAAGCGATGTCTTCATTCTTTTTGGTCAATGGCTCTGATATGTAACATCTGGGTAGTTAGGAAGTCTTTGACTCTTTTGGAGTTACATTTGTTTTGATTCTTTTGTGATACATATGTGTATGTATCTGCTGTGGATATGCTGTATAGCATGAATTAACTAATGGTTGTATATACTTTTATGAATGAGATCGATTCAATATTTGGATGTTTCCGCTTTATTCTAAATATTGAGATGTGGGTTACCCATTGTTGCATATCTATTTTGAGCAGGTATCGTATGTGTTTAATTTCATGATAATGTGATGCGCCTCTTTTATACCATGTTTTAATTAAACTCTGATGAAATAAATTTTCTAAGTGCCTAATTGATTTATTTAATTTATTTGGGGGTATAAAAAGGGGGTGTTACACTGAACGCTCAACGTAATAACCGGAGTCTGCATACCCAACGAAACTGACCGGAGCCTGAACGCTCAACGTAATAACCGGAGTCTGGATACCCAACAAAACTGACCGGAGCCTGAACGCTCAACGTAAAAACCGGAGTCTGGATACCCAACGAAATTGTTCGGAGCCTGAACGCTCAACGTAATAACCGGAGGCTGGATACCCAACGAAACTGACCGGAGCCTGAACGCTCAACGTAATAACTGGAATCTGGATACCCACCAAAACTGAACGGAGCCTGAACGCTCAACGTAATAACCGGAGTCTGGATACTTAACGAAACTGACTGGAGCCGGAATGCTCAACGTAATAACTGGAGTCTGGATGCTCAACGAAAATGACCGGAGCCTGAACGCTCAACGTAATAACCGGAGTCTTGATACCCAACGAAACTGACCGGAGCCTAAACGCTTAACGTAATAACCGGAGTCTAGTTACCCAAAGAAACTGAACGGAGCCTGAACGCCTAACGTAATAACCAGAGTCTGGATACGCAACGAAATTGACCGGAGCCTGAACGATCAACGTAATAACCGGAGTCTGGATACCCAACAAAACTGACCGGAGCCTGAACGCTCAACGTAATAACCGGAGTCTGGATACCAAACGAAACTGACCGGAGCCTGAACGCTCAACGTAATAACCGGAGTCTGGATACCCAACGAAACTGACCGGAGCCTGAACGCTCAACGTAATAACCGGAGTCTGGATACCCAACGAAACTGACCGGAGCCTGAACGCTCAATGTAATAACCGGAGTCTGGATACCCAACAAAACTGACCGGAGCCTGAACGCTCAACGTAATAACCGGAGTCTGGATACCCAACGAAACTGACTGGAGCCTGAACGCTCAACGTAATTACCGGAGTCTGGATACCAAACGAAACTGACCGGAGCCTGAACGCTCAACGTAATAACCGGAGTCTAGATACCCAACGAAACTTACCGGAGCCTGAACGCTCAACGTAATAACCGGAGTCTGCATACCCAACGAAACTGACCGGAGCCTGAACGCTCAACGTAATAACCAGAGTCTGGATACACAACAAAACAGACCGGAGCCTGAATGCTCAAAGTAAAAACCGGAGTCTGGATACCCAACGAAATTGACCGGAGCCTGAACGCTCAACGTAATAACCGGAGGCTGGATACCCAACGAAACTTACCGGAGCCTGAACGCTCAACGTAATTACTGGAATCTGGATACCCACCAAAACTGAACGGAGCCTGAACGCTCAATGTAATAACCGTAGTCTGGATACTCAACGAAACTGACTGGAGCCGGAACGCTCAACGTAATAACTGGAGTCTGGATGCTCAACGAAAATGACCGGAGCCTGAACGCTCAACGTAATAATCGGACTCTTGATACCCAACGAAACTGACCGGAGCCTGAACGCTTAACGTAATAACCGGAGTCTAGTTACCCAACGAAACTGACCGGAGCCTGAATGCCTAACGTAATAACCAGAGTCTGGATACGCAACGAAATTGACCGGAGCCTGTAAGATCAACGTAATAACCATAGTCTGGATACCCAACGAAACTGACCGGGGCCTGAACGCTCAACGTAATAACCGGAGTCTGGATACCAATTGAAATTGACCGGAGCCTGAACGCTCAACGTAATAATCGGAGTCTGGATACTCAACGAAAATGACCGGAGCCTGAACGCTCAACGTAATAACCGGAGTCTGGATACCCAACGAAACTGACTGGAGCCTGAACGATCAACGTAATAACCGGAGTCTGGATACTCAACGAAACTGACTGGAGCCGGAACGCTCAACGTAATAACTGGAGTCTGGATGCTTAACGAAAATGACCGGAGCCTGAACGCTCAACGTAATAACCGGAGTCCTGATACCCAACGAAACTGACCGGAACCTGAACGCTTAACGTAATAACGGAAGTCTACATACCCAACGAAACTGACCGGAGCCTGAACGCCTAACGTAATAACCAGAGTCTGGATACGCAACGAAACTGACCGGAGCCTGAACGACCAACGTAATAACCGGAGTCTGGATACCCAACAAAACTGACCGGAGCCTGAACGCTCAACGTAAAAACCAGAGTCTGGATACCCAACGAAACTGACCGGAGCCTGAACGCTCAACGTAAAAACCGAAGTCTGGATACCCAACGAAACTGACTGGAGCCTGAACGCTCAACGTAATAACCGGAGTCTGGATACCAAACGAAACTGACCGAAGCCTGAACACTCAACGTAATAAACGGTGTCTGGATACCCAACGAAACTGTCCGAAGTGGATACCCAACGAAACTGACCGGACCCTGAACGCTCAACGTAATAACCGGAGTCTGGATACCCAACGAAACTGACCGGAGCCTGAACGCTCAACGTAATAACAGGAGTCTGGATACCAAACGAAACTGACCGGAGCCTGAACGCTCAACGTAATAACCGGAGTCTGGATACCCAACGAATTTGACCGGAGCCTGAACGCTCAACGTAATAACCGGAGTCTGGATACCCAACAAAACTGACGGGAGCCTGAACGCGCAACGTAATAACCGGAGTCTGGATACCCAACGAAACTGACCGGAGCCTGAACGCTCAACGTAATAACCGGAGTCTGGATACCAAACGAAACTGACCGGAGCCTGAACGCTCAACGTAATAACCGGAGTCTGGATACCCAACGAAACTGACCGGAGCCTGAACGCTCAATGTAATAACCGGAGTCTGGGTACCCAACGAAACTGACCAGAGCCTGAACGCTCAATGTAATAACCGGAGTCTGGATACCCAACGAAATTGACCGGAGCCTGAACGCTCAACGTAATAACCAGAGGCTGGATACCCAACGAAACTGACCGGAGCCTGAACGCTCAACGTAATAACCAGAGGCTGGATACCCAACGAAACTGAACGGAGCCTGAACGCTCAACGTAATAACTAGAATCTGGATACCCACCAAAACTGAACGGAGCCTGAACGCTCAATGTAATAACCGGAGTCTGGATACTCAACGAAACTGACTGGAGCCGGAATGCTCAACGTAATAACTGGAGTCTAGATGCTCAACGAAAATGACCGGAGCCTGAACGCTTAACGTAATAACCGGAGTCTAGTTACCCAACGAAACTGACCGGAGCCTGAACGCCTAACGTAATAACCAGAGTCTGGATACGCAACGAAAATGACCGGAGCCTGAACGCTCAATGTAATTACCGGAGTCTGGAAACCCAACGAAACTGACCGGAGCCTGAACGCTCAACGTAATAACCGGAGTCTGGATACCAAACGAAACTGACCGGAGCCTGAACGCTCAACGTAATAACCGGAGTCTGGATACCCAACGAATTTGACCGGAGCCTGAACGCTCAACATAATAACCGGAGTCTGGATACCCAACGAAACTGACCGGAGCCTGAACGCTCAACGTAATAACCGGAGTCTGGATACCCAACAAAACTGACCGGAGCCTGAACGCTCAACGTAATAACCGGAGTCTGGATACCCAACGAAACTGACCGGAGCCTGAACGCTTAACGCAATAACCGGAGTCTAGATACCAAACGAAACTGACCGGAGCCTGAACGCTCAACGTAATAACCGGAGTCTGGATACCCAACAAAACTGACCGGAGCCTGAACGCTCAACCTAATAACCAGAGTCTGGATACCCAACGAAAATGACCGGAGCCTGAACGCTCAACGTAATAACCGAAGTCTGGATACCCAACAAAACTGACCGGAGCCTGAACGCTCAACGTAAAAACCGGAGTCTGGATACCCAACGAAATTGACCGGAGCCTGAACGCTCAACGTAATAACCGAAGGCTGGATACCCAACGAAACTGACCGAAACCTGAACGCTTAACGTAATAACCGAAGTCTAGATACCCAACGAAACTGACCGGAGCTTGAACGACCAACGTAATAACCGGAGTCTGGGTACCCAACGAAACTGACCGGAGCCTGAATGCTCAACGTAATAACCGGAATCTGGATACCCAACGAAACTGACCGGAACCTGAACGCTTAACGTAATAACGAAAGTCTAGATACCCAACGAAACTGACCGGAGCCTGAACGCCTAACGTAATAACCAGAGTCTGGATACGCAACGAAACTGACCGGAGCCTGAACGACCAACGTAATAACCGGAGTCTGGATACCCAACAAAACTGACCGGAGCCTGAACGCTCAACGTAAAAACCGGAGTCTGGATACCCAACGAAACTGACCGGAGCCTGAACGCTCAACGTAATAACCGAAGTCTGGATACCCAACGAAACTGACCGGAGCCTGAATGCTCAACGTAATAACAGGAGTCTGGATACCAAACGAAACTGACCGGAGCCTGAACGCTCAACGTAATAAACGGAGTCTGGATACCCAACGAATTTGACCGGAGCCTGAACGCTCAACGTAATAACCGGAGTCTGGATACCCAACAAAACTGACCGGAGCCTGAACGCTCAACGTAATAACCGGAGTCTGGATACCCAACGAAACTGACCGGAGCCTGAACGCTCAATGTAATAACCGGAGTCTGGGTACCCAACGAAACTGACCGGAGCCTGAACGCTCAACGTAAAAACCGGAGTCTGGATACCCAACGAAATTGACCGGAGCCTGAACGCTCAACGTAATAACCAGAGGCTGGATACCCAACGAAACTGACCGGAGCCTGAACGCTCAACGTAACAACTGAAATCTGGATACCCACCAAAACTGAACGGATCCTGAACGCTCAATGTAATAACCGGAGTCTGGATACTCAACGAAACTGACTGGAGCCGGAATGCTCAACGTAATAACTGGAGTCTGGATGCTCAACGAAAATGACCGGAGCCTGAACGCTCAACGTAATAACCGGAGTCTTGATACCCAACGAAACTGACCGGAGCCTGAACGCTTAACGTAATAACCGGAGTCTAGTTACCCAACGAAACTGACCGGAGCCTGAACGCCTAACGTAATAACCAGAGTCTGGATACGCAACGAAAATGACCGGAGCCTGAACCTCAATGTAATTACCGGAGTCTGGATACCCAACGAAACTGACCGGAGCCTGAACGCTCAACGTAATAACCGGAGTCTGGATACCAAACGAAACTGACCGGAGCCTGAACGCTCAACGTAATAACCGGAGTCTGGATACCCAACGAATTTAACCGGAGCCTGAACGCTCAACATAATAACCGGAGTCTGGATACCCACCGAAACTGACCGGAGCCTGAACGCTCAACGTAATAACCGGAGTCTGGATACCCAACAAAACTGACCGGAGCCTGAACGCTCAACGTAATAACCGGAGTCTGGATACCCAACGAAACTGACCGGAGCCTGAACGCTCAACGCAATAACCGGAGTCTAGATACCAAACGAAACTGACCGGAGCCTGAACGCTCAACGTAATAACCGGAGTCTGGATACCCAACGAAACTGACCGGAGCCTGAACGCTCAACCTAATAACCAGAGTCTGGATACCCAACGAAAATGACCGGAGCCTGAACGCTCAACGTAATAACCGGAGTCTGGATACCCAACAAAACTGACCGGAGCCTAAACGCTCAACGTAAAAATCGGAGTCTGGATACCCAACGAAATTGACCGGAGCCTGAACGCTCAACGTAATAACCGAAGGCTGGATACCCAACGAAACTGACCGAAACCTGAACGCTTAACGTAATAACCGAAGTCTAGATACCCAACGAAACTGACCGGAGCTTGAACGACCAACGTAATAACCGGAGTCTGGGTACCCAACGAAACTGACCGGAGCCTGAATGCTCAACGTAATAACCGGAATCTGGATACCCAATGAAATTGACCGGAGCCTGAACGCTCAACGTAATAACCGGAGTCTGGATACCCAACAAAATAGACCAGAGCCTGAACGCTGAACGTAACAACCGGAATCTGGATACTCAACGAAACTAACTGGAGCCTAAACGCTCAATGTAATAACCGGAGTCTGGATACTCAACGAAACTGACTGGAGCCTTTTCTATCAACATAATAACCGGAGTCTGAATACACAACGAAACTGACTGGAGCCTGAATGCTCAACGTAATAACTAGAGTCTGGATACCCAATGAAACTGACCGTAGCCTGAACCATCAACATAATAACCGGAGTCTGGATACCCAACAAAATTGACCGGAGCCTGAACGCTCAATGTAAAAACTGGAGTCTGGATACCCATCGAAATTGACTGGAGCCTGAACACTAAACGTAATAACCGGAGCCCGGATACCAAACGAAACTGACCGGAGCCTGAACGCTCAACGTAATAACCGGAGTCTGGATACCCAACAAAACTGACCGGAGCCTGAACGCTCAACGTAATAACCGAAGTCTGGATACCCAACGAAACTGACCGGAGCCTGAACGCTCAAAGTAATAACCGGAGTCTCGATACCCAACGAAACTGTCCGGAGTGGATACCCAACGAAACTGACCGGAGCCTGAACGCTCAACGTAATAACCGGAGTCTGGATACCCAACAAAACTGACCGGAGCCTGAACACTCAACGTAATAACCGGAGTCTGGATACCGAACGAAACTGACCGGAGCCTGAACGCTCAACGTAACAACCGGAGTCTGGATACCAAACGAAACTGACCGGAGCCTGAACGCTCAACGTAATAACCGGAGTCTGGATGCCCAACCAAACTGACCGGAGCCTGAACGCTCAACGAAATAACCGGAGTCTGGATACCCAACAAAACTGACCGGAGCCTGAACGCTCAATGTAATAACCGGAGTCTGGATACCCAACAAAACTGACCGGAGCCTGAACACTCAATGTAAAAACCGGAGTCTGGATACCCAACGAAATTGACCGGAGCCTGAACGCTCAACGTAATAACCGGAGGCTGGATACCAAACGAAACTGACCGGAGCCTGAACGCTCAACGTAATAACAGGATTCTGGATACCCAACAAAATTGACCGGAGCCTTAACGCTCAACATAATAACCGGAATCTGGATACTCACCGAAACTAACCGGAGCCTGAACGCCTAACGTAATAACCAGAGTCCGAATACGCAACGAAACTGACCGGGGCTTGAACGACCAACGTAATAACCGGAGTCTGGGTACCCAACGAAACTGACCGGAGCCTGAACGCTCAATGTAATAACCGGAGTCTGGATACCCAACGAAACTGACCGGAACCTGAACGTTCAACGTAATAACCGGAGTCTGGATACCCAACAAAATTGATCGGGGCCTGAACGCTAAATGTAACAACCGGAATCTGGATACTCAACGAAACAAACCGGAGCCTAAACGCTCAACGTAATACTCAGAGTCTGGATACTCAACAAAACTGACTGGAGCCTAAACGATCAACATAATAACCTGAGTCTGAACGCTCAACGTAATAACCGGAGTCTGGATACCCAATGAAACTGACCATAGCCTGAACCATCAACATAATAACCGGAGTCTGGATACCCAACAAAACTGACCGGAGCCTGAACGCTCAACGTAAAAACTGGAGTCTGGATACCCAATGAAACTGACTTGAGCCTGAACGCTCAACGTAATAACCGGAGTCTGGATACCAAACGAAACTGACCGGAGCCTGAACGCTCAACGTAATAAACGGAGTCTGGATACCCAACGAAACTGTCCGGAGTGGATACCCAACGAAACTGACCGGACCCTGAACGCTCAACGTAATAACTGTAGTCTAGATACCCAACGAAACTGACCGGAGCCTGAACGCTCAACGTAATAACCGGAGTCTGGATACCCAACGAAACTGACCGGAGCCTGAACGCTCAACGTAATAACCGGAGTCTGGATACCCAACGAAACTGACCGGAGCCTGAACGCTCAACGTAATAACCGGAGTCTGGATACCCAACAAAACTGACCGGAGCCTGAACGCTCAACGTAAAAACCGGAGTCTGGATACCAAACGAAATTGTTCGGAGCCTGAACGCTCAACGTAATAACCGGAGGCTGGATACCCAACGAAACTGACCGGAGCCTGAACGCTCAACGTAATAACTGGAATCTGGATACCCACCAAAACTGAACGGAGCCTGAACGCTCAACGTAATAACCGGAGTCTGGATACTTAACGAAACTGACTGGAGTCGGAATTCTCAACGTAATAACTGGAGTCTGGATGCTCAACGAAAATGACCGGAGCCTGAACGCTCAACGTAATAACCGGAGTCTTGATACCCAATGAAACTGACCGGAGCCTAAACGCTTAACGTAATAACCGGAGTCTAGTTACCCAAAGAAACTGACCGGAGCCTGAACGCCTAATGTAATAACCAGAGTCTGGATACGCAACGAAATTGACCGGAGCCTGAACGATCAACGTAATAACCGAAGTCTAGATACCCAACAAAACTGACCGGAGCCTGAACGCTCAACGTAATAACCGGAGTCTGGATACCAAACGAAACTGACCGGAGCTTGAACGCTCAACGTAATAACCAGAGTCTGGATACCCAACGAAACTGACCGGAGCCTGAACGCTCAACGTAATAACCAGAGTCTGGATACCCAACGAAACTGACCGGAGCCTGAACGCTCAATGTAATAACCGGAGTCTGGATACCCAACAAAACTGACCGGAGCCTGAACGCTCAACGTAATAACCGGAGTCTGGATACCCAACGAAACTGACTGGAGCCTGAACGCTCAACGTAATTACCGGAGTCTGGATACCAAACGAAATTGACCGGAGCCTGAACGCTCAACGTAATAACCGGAGTCTAGATACCCAACGAAACTTACCGGAGCCTGAACGCTCAACGTAATAACCGGAGTCTGGATACCCAACGAAACTGACCGGAGCCTGAACGCTCAACGTAATAACCGGAGTCTGGATACACAACAAAACTGACCGGAGCCTGAATGCTCAACGTAAAAACCGGAGTCTGGATACCCAACGAAATTGACCGGAGCCTGAACGCTCAACGTAATAACCGGAGGCTGGATACCCAACGAAACTTACCGGAGCCTGAACGCTCGACGTAATTACTGGAATCTGGATACCCACCAAAACTGAACGGAGCCTGAACGCTCAACGTAATAACCGTAGTCTGGATACTCAACGAAACTGACTGGAGCCGGAACGCTCAACGTAATAACTGGAGTCTGGATGCTCAACGAAAATGACCGGAGCCTGAACGTTCAACGTAATAATCGGACTCTTGATACCCAACGAAACTGACCGGAGCCTGAACGCTTAACGTAATAACCGGAGTCTAGTTACCCAACGAAACTGACCGGAGCCTGAACGCCTAACGTAATAACCAGAGTCTGGATACGCAACGAAATTGACCGGAGCCTGAAAGATCAACGTAATAACCATAGTCTGGATACCCAACGAAACTGACCAGGGCCTGAACGCTCAACGTAATAACCGGAGTCTGGATACCAAACGAAATTGACCGGAGCCTGAACGCTCAACGTAATAATCGGAGTCTGGATACTCAACGAAAATGACCGGAGCCTGAACGCTCAACGTAATAACCGGAGTCTGGATACCCAACGAAACTGACTGGAGCCTGAACGATCAACGTAATAACCGGAGACTGGATACTCAACGAAACTGACTGGAGCCGGAACGCTCAACGTAATAACTGGAGTCTGGATGCTTAACGAAAATGACCGGAGCCTGAACGCTCAACGTAATAACCGGAGTCCTGATACCCAACGAAACTGACCGGAACCTGAACGCTTAACGTAATAACGGAAGTCTAGATACCCAACGAAACTGACCGGAGCCTGAACGCCTAACGTAATAACCAGAGTCTGGATACGCAACGAAACTGACCGGAGCCTGAACGACCAACGTAATAACCGGAGTCTGGATACCCAACAAAACTGACCGGAGCCTGAACGCTCAACGTAAAAACCGGAGTCTGGATACCCAACGAAACTGACCGGAGCCTGAACGCTCAACGTAAAAACCGAAGTTTGGATACCCAACGAAACTGACTGGAGCCTGAACGCTCAACGTAATAACCGGAGTCTGGATACCAAACGAAACTGACCGAAGCCTGAACACTCAACGTAATAAACGGAGTCTGGATACCCAACGAAACTGTCCGGAGTGGATACCCAACGAAACTGACCGGACCCTGAACGCTCAACGTAATAACCGGAGTCTGGATACCCAACTAAACTGACCGGAGCCTGAACGCTCAACGTAATAACCGGAGTCTGGATACCAAACGAAACTGACCGGAGCCTGAACGCTCAACGTAATAACCGGAGTCTGGATACCCAACGAATTTGACCGGAGCCTGAACGCTCAACGTAATAACCGGAGTCTGGATACCCAACAAAACTAACCGGAGCCTGAACGCTCAACGTAATAACCGGAGTCTGGATACCCAACGAAACTGACCGGAGCCTGAACGCTCAACGTAATAACCGGAGTCTGGATACCAAACGAAACTGACCGGAGCCTGAACGCTCAACGTAATAACCGGAGTCTGGATACCCAACGAAACTGACCGGAGCCTAAACGCTCAATGTAATAACCGGAGTCTGGGTACCCAACGAAACTGACCGGAGCCTGAACGCTCAACGTAAAAACCGGAGTCTGGATACCCAACGAAATTGACCGGAGCCTGAACGCTCAACGTAATAACCAGAGGCTGGATACCCAACGAAACTGACCGGAGCCTGAACGCTCAACGTAATAACTGGAATCTGGATACCCACCAAAACTGAACGGAGCCTGAACGCTCAATGTAATAACCGGAGTCTGGATACTCAACGAAACTGACTGGAGCCAGAATGCTCAACGTAATAACTGGAGTCTGGATGCTCAACGAAAATGACCGGAGCCTGAACGCTCAACGTAATAACCGGAGTCTTGATACCCAACGAAACTGACCGGAGCCTGAACGCTTAACGTAATAACCGGAGTCTAGTTACCCAACGAAACTGACCGGAGCCTGAACGCCTAACGTAATAACCAGAGTCTGGATACGCAACGAAAATGACCGGAGCCTGAACGCTCAATGTAATTACCGGAGTCTGGATACCCAACGAAACTGACCGGAGCCTGAACGCTCAAGGTAATAACCGGAGTCTGGATACCAAACGAAACTGACCGGAGCCTGAACGCTCAACGTAATAACCGGAGTCTGGATACCCAACGAATTTGACCGGAGTCTGAACGCTCAACATAATAACCGGAGTCTGGATACCCAACGAAACTGACCGGAGCCTGAACGCTCAACGTAATAACCGGAGTCTGGATACCCAACAAAACTGACCGGAGCCTGAACGCTCAACGTAATAACCGGAGTCTGGATACCCAACGAAACTGACCGGAGCCTGAACGCTCAACGTAAAAACCGATGTTTGGATACCAAACGAAACTGACCGGAGCCTGAACGCTCAACGTAATAACCGGAGTCTGGATACCCAACGAAACTGACCGGAGCCTGAACGCTCAACCTAATAACCAGAGTCTGGATACCCAACGAAAATGACCGGAGCCTGAACGCTAAACGTAATAACCGGAGTCTGGATACCCAACAAAACTAACCGGAGGCTGAACGCTCAACGTAAAAACCGGAGTCTGGATACCCAACGAAATTGACCGGAGCCTGAACGCTCAACGTAATAACCGAAGGCTGGATACCCAACGAAACTGACCGTAGCCTGAACGCTCAACGTAATAACTGGAATCTGGATACCCACCAAAACTGAACGGAGCCTGAACGCTCAACGTAATAACCGGAGTCTGGATACTCAACGAAACTGACTGGAGCCGGAACGCTCAACGTGATAACTGGAGTCTGGATGCTCAACGAAAATGACTGGAGCCTGAACGCTCAACGTAATAACCGGAGTCTTGATACACAACTGTCGCTTGCGCGAAAATAAGGTGCCGGCATGACAGAAGAGTCGCCACCTTTCGTTATTTATCCCTCAGAGCGGGAAAGGAAACGATCGGAAAAAACCTGACGAATAAGGGTAAGACAAGGTCATCGCAACCATCGTCTGGGTTCGGGAGTCGGTTACGCAAGGGGAAGGTATTAGCACCCCTCACGTCCGTCGTACTCGACGGGATCCTCGCTTGTTATGTTTACTTGGACGGGTTGGTTTTATTCTATCTACCTATCAAGGCTGGCTGAAAAAGAAAAGAAAAATGACTCGGCAAAGCGTCGCACTTTATGCCTACGTATTCTCATCAGAGAATGAGAAATCAGAGTCAACGTAGTTCGGCCTACAAAGGGTTACCGGGGAAGAGGTTGCTCCCTAGGATATCGCATCCTATGCCTACGTACTCTCAACAGGTATGAGAGATCAGAGCTTATGTAGTTCGGGAAACTACGGTTTATCTCCTAAAAGAAGTGCTTTTTATTGTGTTTGCGATTTCAACCGCACTAGAGACTATGACCTGAGAGTGAATGCGTCGCATGTCACCCAAAGGGTACCATACTAAACATCCAGACTGTGGAAAATAAACTCTCCCACGATCCTTTCTCAGGTAGCTTAAGGCTCGTGACGTACGAAAGAAACCATTCATGATTACTGTATCTTAAACTGTTTTGAGATGAGAAGAGAACAGGCCCAACTAGGAGGGAGACTATCAAGTCCTACTGTTATCATGCCATGGATTCATCCTATGGTTGAGGTTTGAACAGGGAACTCCTAGATGTTGTCATGCATAGGTTTCAACCTAAAAGTCTATCATCAAATCCTTATCCAAGGAAGTGAGAGTCCTAAGGGATCATGTCAATGATACACCAAAACAGACAAAGCATCAGCTTAACAGTAGAATGCATGCAATGCAAGTGAGGGAGGAAATGTGTGTGGGGCTTCAGCCTCCACAAGCTCGTCTCGACCTCAAGCCAGTCATAAAATAACAGTAATCATACTGAAAATAACAACATGCCATCAAGCACTAAACAGTAAACTGCAATCATACAGATAAAAGAAATGAAATGCCATCAGGCAAAATAAACACATGGGCAAGGGAGCTGGGCTCTACCGAATACCCGCAAGCAAAGCCACGCAATAACAATACAAGCAGAGGGAGCAACTCAACCTCTAATGCAATCATGCTCTTAGACTGAACTTATTCTAGATGGACTTATTCTAATGCAACAGACAAATCAAACAAAACACACAATACAGAAAAGAAAAACAGAAGAAAGCTTCATCTCCTCCAGCAGCAACACAGTCTTCAGACTTCAGAGGTCACTTGCCTTCCAGGTATCAACCCTACAACATGAGTATCAACTCATCTTCTCCCTTAAGCTTCAGCTTCCTTGATCAGCTCCACCTTCAGGCTTCACTATCTTCAGGGATATTCAGGCATCAACTTGATCTTCACAAAGTCTTCAGACTTCAACAATCTTCAAGGAATCATCCTCTTCAAAGCTTCAGCTTCTATCTCCAATGGCTCAAATGCTCCAGCAAACAAGATTAAGTCAACAAGATGAGGTGAGGATGTTACAGTGCTCACTGACTTCCAAAGGATGCCATTAAGGACTTAACATCAAAGGGAAAGGCTCTCTCAAAGTTCTACCTCAGAGGGCAAGGTCACTAATCCCTCCAAAGGATAGAGGTGAATACCCTTAAGGGACTTTATGTCATAGAGAAGGAAGGAGGTGAACAAGACACTCCTTGTTTATTGAATGGAAGTATTCTATCTAAGGCTCTACCTATGTACTTATAAACCTATAAACAAAACAACAAAAGCTAACTAAACTCCTCTGCAAGGTCTTCAAAGCTTCAATGATGATCCACAAGGTCTTCAACTCAATCTTCAAAGCTCACACACTCAAAGGAGAAGAAAAGAAAATAATACAAACTATGCCTTTAAGCAACACACATACTATCCATACATTCAAAAATCAATTAAAAACACTAAAACACCAAATAATATTCTAGCAAAATTCTAGGGGATTCTATACATACTTACCCTTAACCCATATATTCCCCATACACTAATTTGGCCTATAAACCCCAAAACAAAATTGTACAAATCTACTTATACAACCTAAAACCCTAATTTGAGCACCTAAATGCCAAACAAGCAAACTATATCAAATTTTAATCTACAAATTGAGAATTAAATCCTACATGATCTATGGTTCAATATCTAACTATGCCAAAAAGAATGGCCCAAAAATCCTAAGGGAAAGTCCTAAAAGAAATTATACAAAATCAAGTATTAACCAAAATCAATTAAAAATACCATTTACAAGAATAATATGCTAAAAATATCAAAAGAAAAATAAAATAGAATTTTATTTATTTACATTTTTCTAGACAGAATTATGAACGCATGAAAAAAATAAGAATTGAAAAATATTAATTTTTCTATTTTATATGAATTTTTTAATATGCAAGAAATATAAAAGAAATTAAAATAAAAGAAAATGAAATAAAGGGGAGGGGGGTGTCATGAGTAATGCGCCTTAGTTGATATCCAGATGGGCCAGGAATGGGTGGTGCAGATATCAACTTCATTAAGCCCACATGCGCTCAGAAAATCATATGAAAAATTAAAAGAAAAATAAAAGGGATACGGTGTGAATAGCAACCCAGGTTAGATCATTTTCTGATTGGGCCAGTGGTGGAGGTGTGGATAGCATTGGTTTCTGAGGCCCAGAATTTTCCACTTAATTGAACGCAGCGTTTTGGCTCTATTCTTCCCTCCGTTTTCTCGTTTGAATCGTGGCCGTGCGATCATGCGAAGAAGTCAAATAACCAGACTAATCCAACGGTGGGAGTTCATCTTCTCCAAACATACCCTAGGGTTTTCAGAAACCCTAACTCCATGCCAGAATTTCCACCAATTCGTTCTCTCTGATCCCTCAACGAAATCCAAAACTTCCAAGAGCAAACTTGCTCTACTAATCACCCAGAACACGATGATACCAATAGTTTTCCCTGAAACTCCACATATCACTCTAACAGAACACACGAATGCTTGGGTTCCACCATGATTCTCTGAGATCAAACCTAATAAAGCTCCAATCTAATGATGTAAATCTGTCCTCCATGTTATCCTAGCCATTCTAAACTATATCATATCCATTGATGCACACTAAACAGCTTGCTATCAATCTTGCAAGAATTGGTACCCTGCCACGAAACCTCATGGATCTTCCTCTAACTCTCAGAAAACCTTCCTCTAACCTAGCATGATGATCTTACACCTAGGATTCTAACAGAATGCACCTAATAAAGGACTTATGGATCAAGTTACCAACCTGTCAAGCTTCAATGGTGAGGGGTGTTAGGGCTTGATTCAAGGCTTGAAATCCTCTCCAAATCTTCCTCCAATGATGAACACCTTTCTGTTTGCAAGAGTTGAGGTGGATGAAGCTTGTAGAAGAAGGAATTGGATCTTGCTTGATCTTGAAGAAACTTAGCAATGGCACTTTCTCTCTATCTCTCTCCAATGAACACAGCAACTTTCACCAACCTTTTTCTTCATCATGATCCCCTCAATATATAACCATCCATAGAATCGTCTAGAACTTCCTAGAATGAGCTAGAAAGTAATGGAAAGTCATGGAATTTCTCCTTTAATGACATGTTGAACATACCATATCTCATAAGTTAGGCCTTGTAAACTTGTGTCAAAATCTCATTGCAAGAGATATTGAGATCATATGTGCAAAAATCAGGCCAAACTTGCCTTGTGTAGAACCTTCCAAGGATGCCTTAAGATACAAGTTACAACTTTTCAAAGCAACCTTCATTTTTGAGCTTCAAATCAAAATTCTGTTTAAACCAAAGTTTTTAGAATGTTATTTACATTCAAAATGGTATATTGGATGACCTATTTTGGACTCATAGATCTCCCAAACCAAATTTCAACTTGACTTGAATTAACTTATATGTCTTTTTTAGTTCAAATTTACCAAACTTTGTCATTCCATGCTATGAGCTTTTACAACAACTCATGACCTCTTTTATAGGCTTAAAATGCCATTTTGAACAACTTTCATGTTTTGAGTTTTTCCATTTGAGGCTTGGAACTAGGAGATATGGCCTTTGCTTAAAATGACCTATAACTGCCAAATGACCAAAATACCCCTGTCTTGTTCAAACCATAAGTTGAGTTATACAAATCCTATAAAGGACTTCTAGTACTCTCTAGAAAGCTAAGAAGATGCTCTTCAACATTCATGTTGACCAAGAGATCATAAGAATCATCCTACTAGGGCAAAAGTTGTCTGCAAGTTGGGTGACTTTCAAGGACCCAGATTCACACACCTCAGCTAACCTGTAATTTGTCAAAACCATAACTTGAGCTCTGCAACTCCTATCAAGGACTTCTACCACTCAAATTAAAGCTAAGAACAAGCTATACAACATTCATGTTGTGGGGAAGATGAGATATCAATCACATCTTGAGCTAAAACTGCCTGGAAGATAGGGGTCAAATTAGGGTTTTTCATTGACAATCCCTGGAAACCCTAACTCAAAACTTCTCAAACTCCTCAATCATGATGAGTTGGTCTAGGAATCATCTTTATAACATCTCCATACATCATTCCATGATCTCATGTCCCTTGGATTAGGTCTCAACCTTCTCCAAATCTTCAGTTATCCTAGGGTTGACCCAGTCAAAACCCTAATTCTACCATTCATGGTTAAATCTCCTGAACTCTTGCACAATGACTTCTCTGGGCTTCATGATGACCTTCAAGACATATCATAACCTTTCTCAAAGCTTCAAGTTCATTCTCAAAGTCTCAGAATCATCTGAGGAGCTCCCACAATTCTCAAGCTATGAGGCACATAACTCTAGTCTCAAACAGTTTCTCTGAGGATCTCTTGAACTTTCTGATGAAGATATCAACTTTCAAACACTTGATGGATAAATAAGTGTTGGTCAAATTTTGGGGTGCAACAGCTGCCCCTATTCAAACGGCTTGAACCTGACTGGGTGAGGAGCGAACGGCTCTCAACCAATCAAGGTGCGAGACGATTGAATACCGGTAAACCCGAAAACTTGCCAACTGCTCAACTCGTCGAACACTGGAATAATAGCTGCACGGCAACTATTTGGAGAAATACTGATCTGACATCGTCGTCGGAAACAAACAATACATCCAACATCGCCGCTGGAGAACTAAAGAACCTGAATCACCAAAATACCCAACATCGCCGCTGGAGAACGAAACATCCAACATCACCGCTGGAGAACTGAATTAACTGACACACCCAACATCGCCGCTGGAAAACTGAGTCTGACATCGCCGTCGATCAACCAAAATACCCCGCATCGCCGCTGGAGAACTAAATCTGACATCGCCGTCGGACAATCAAAATACCCCGCATCGCCGCTGGAGAAAATACAACACTGAACAAAATACCCCGCATCGCCGCTGGAGAACTACATCTTCTGACATACCCAACATCGCCGCCAGAAAACTGGATATGACATCGCCGTCGGAAACAAACATCGCTCTGAGAGACACTCGACATCGCCGTCGTACAATCATCATCTCTGCTGGGGATTTAAAGAGTCTGACATCGCCGTCGAACATAAACCTAATCTGACCTCGCTGTCAAAACAAACATCCAACCTCGCCGTCGAACATATTCAACATCACCGTCGAACCAATCATAATCTGACCTCGCCGTCAAACAAACATCCAACCTCGCCGTCGAACACATTCAACATCGCCGTCGAACCAATCATAATCTGACCTGGGGTTCACCCCCGGTAAATGGAACAAAAGGTACACTTGCGTACTTGAAACTACTCCGCTGGGAATGAGAGACTCAACCAAACAGTCTCTGATCTGGGGTTCACCCTCAGAACCATAACGAACACCCGAATACTACTGCATACTGCCCATCGTAGAACTTCAACGTCAGAACTATGTGAAACCCTGGCCTCTGGCCGCCTCCAGCTTCAGCTAGAAAAGATCTTCAAGTACTTCTGAATATGAATTAAACCCTGGCCCCTGGCCACTCCAGATCCGCTGGAGAATCTTCAAGTTCTTCTGAAGATAGACATCCTTGGCCTTCAGGGATGTAAACTTTGCCCGTCGGCAACTCTGCAGGAGGTATCTTCGACTTCAGTCTGAAGAAATGGTCCTTGGCCTTCGAGGATACCTGGATATGCCTTCAGGCAACTCCGCCTCTGCTATAGAGTATCCGTGACTTCAGTCAGGGATATACTTCAGCCTTCAGTCCGAAAAATGAATCCTAGGTCATTCATGACCTTGGGGATAACCTTGCCTTTAGGCACCTTCGCTTCAGCTTGGGAAATCTGTGACTTCAGTCAGAGAAATGGTATCCTGAGCCATTCATGACTCTACGGGGATTCAAACAGTTTGCCTTCAGGCAAAACTCTGCTTCAGCTGGAGAAACATCTTCGACTTCAGTCAGAAGAAACACTATTCACTTGATCGCGATCAATCATCACCTCAGGACAACTGACTTGGTCTTCAGGCCAACACGGATCACTCTGCATACAAAAATTGGACCTATCAACTTCTGAACTCTGTCTTCAGACACACGTTGATTCCTCAACACGGAAATCTGAATCCACAAGAACATTCTGATACCGCCTTCAGGCGTTTACGAAGTCAATCTTCAGATTAGACATCACTGTTGGAGCAAACATTTCACGCTGCTAAGGACTTCAAGAATCATCTTGAACACACAACTCCGTCGGGCACCTTCAAGAATCATCCTGAACCGACAACCATTCTGGAGACTTTATTCTGCTGGGTATTCCAGGAATCTTCCTGGGCAACTCTTGCTGGGGACGCTACTGGGGAGCTCAAGCATCATACTAGGCGAACAACTCGGGAAACTGCGCTGAGGTCTTAAGAATCATCTTAAGCAAACGGCCCTGCTGAGGAATTCAAGAATCGTCTTGAACTGAAGACTTCGCTGGGGATCTCAAAAATCATCTTGAGCGAGCGACTGTGGGGATTACACCGGGGTCTTAAGAATCATCTTAAGAAAGCGACCTCGTTGGGGAGAACATCAGGAATCGTCCTGAGCAACTGGTCCTTTGGTGGAACACCTGTAAAACAAGAATGATAATAACCTAGATCATGCGTATGATGCATATGCTTCGTCGCCATGCCCCACACGGTGGAATGCTATGCGTTTATGCTAAATGCTATGCAATGTTAAATGCTATGCAGTCATGCACAATGATGCAATCCCGTCAGCAAAATAAATGCCGAGGGGGAAATTCTCCTGTCAAGGAGAAAGCACTACTCAGATAGAGGAATCATCCTGCTGAGGAGAGAACTGCATGCCAATATCAATTGGACTCCGCTTGGGGAATTGATCTTTCGGTTGACTGCTGCAGGGAAAACAACTTCAGTTGATTTGCCGCAGGGGAACGAAGCTCTATGAGAACTTGGACCTGCTGATATCCATCGCGAGAATAAACTGCGTGGCCGCCTTGCTATTTTTCTGGGGATGATGACTCTGTGGGGAAACAACTTCAGCTGCTCAACGCTCCACTGGGGAAAAACCAATCCTGATTTGATCAACTTCCAAGGATTCGGCTCCCTTGGACATCTGCAAACTCGGCTGAGGAAGGAGAACTCATTCTGCTTCGCTGGAAAGAGTACGACTCTTGGGAAATACAGCATCAGCTGTTAAATATCTGCTAGGGAAACCACTCACGGTCTCAACCGCTTCCAAGGATTCTGCTTTTCTGCGGACTCAGCCTGGGAGAGAAATCATTCTACTTCACTGGAGAGTACGACCCTGGTGAGGAATTTTAATTTCGCCGGGGAAGAAAGAATCATCTGACTTCGGGGGAGAGTGCAACTCTGCAGGGGAATACAACGTCAGCTGTTCCAACACTCTACTAGGGAAGAGGGAATCATCCGACTTCGGGAGAGAATACGACTCTGGTGGGGAATCTCAATTCCGCTGGAGACTTCAGTCTGGCACCATCAGTTACTGCATACTTCGGTGTACGAATAGCTTCCTACAAGATTTGCACTTGTGACCCGGTGCTGGGGGAAGAATCCTGCTTCGGCGACTTTACTGGGGAAAACACGAGCTTCGGCACCCGAACATTTCTATGAAATCTGCACTTGTGACCCGGTGCTGGGGGACATACGAGCTTCGGCCCTTGACTCAGCTGATGAGGTGACGTTCCTTCAGGATGCGTCTTCTTGGGGAAAAGAATCATCTCTGCCCGGGGAGACACATCAATGCTCGCTTTCTTGCGTTCAGATTCTGCGGAGGAGAAACTACTGAACTCTGCTGGAGAAGGAGGACTCACCCTGCTTCGGGGATGCGCACGGCACATCTTCTGGAAGGCGCTATACCTGCAACAACACAAACAAACAGACAAGATACCCTCCTCAAAGGTCCTATCAAGGTTATTATCTCGTGACGATATTCAGGTAATCAATCGTTTCAACAATCAATGGGCCTAGGCCCGTAAGTTTATGTATGCGCATTTTATCAAAAAACATCGGCGTTTTCATTCGCAAACAAAACAGATAAATGCTAAGCGGGCAAGCAGAATTGCTGAATAACATGCATTTTATTAATGATGAACCCCTGAATGGGTAAAAATGTTTTACAACAGAGGCAAACTCCTGGAATGAGGAAGCCGCGCAAAAATATAAATATACATCAGTATATATAAATGTCGGCAACGAGGCGTAGACGAACACCATGAGTTGATCCCTCTAAGACCCACTCGACTTCGATACTTCTCCGACGCTTCAGCTTCGGAAGAGATTGATTCGAATAAACGGCCCTCAGGTCCTCCAAACCACTAAACAATGAAAGTCCACACGGAACGCAGTCATTTGCTTATTCAAATCCCTAACTTTTGCGTGAACCGCCCTTTACGGGTTTTCAGTTCACCGGGATACCCTTTTTTGCCGAAGCCGCCCAGTGTAGGTTTTCGACTTCGCGGGTGTACATTTTTTCAATATATCCCTAATTTTTGCCCGAACCTTTTATTCTATTTTTGGTTCGCCGGGATGCCCCTTTTTTGCCTGGACTCTTTCTTTTTTGTCCAACGGGTCTCTTTCAAGCAAAGTATTTTCTAACTGCGTCCGCGTTCACCGGGGATGCAAAATCTTCACCATCCATCGTGGATAACAACAAGGCTCCTCCCGAGAAGACCTTGCTGACGACATACGGCCCTTCGTAATTCGGAGTCCACTTGCCCCGGTGATCGGAGTGTGGTGGAAGAATCTTCTTCAGGACGAGATCACCCGTCTGAAAGCTTCTAGGACGCACCCTCTTATCATAAGCTTTCTTCATTCGGCTCTGGTACAGGCGACCAAACGCAATCGATGCTAACCTCTTCTCGTCCATCAGGCTGAGTTGGTTCAGTCGGTTCGTAATCCATTCTGCCTCGTCGAGTTTCACATCAACCAAAACTCGCAAAGAAGGAATCTCCACTTCTAACGGTAGGACAGCTTCCATACCGTACACCAAGGAGAAAGGAGTTGCCCCGGTCGACGTACGCACCGTCGTACGATAACCGTGTAAGGCAAACGGCAACATCTCGTGCCAATCTTTGTACGTCACAACCATCTTCTGAACAATCTTCTTAATGTTCTTGTTGGCAGCCTCAACGGCGCCATTCATCTTCGGCCGGTAAGGACATGAGTTGTGGTGTTCAATCTTGAAGCTCTGGCACAGCTCCTTCATCATCTTGTTATTCAAATTCGAACCATTATCAGTAATGATCCGCTCGGGAATTCCATAGCGACAGATGATGTCCCTCTTTATGAATTTAGCTACCACTTGCTTGGTCACATTAGCGTACAAGGCTGCCTCCACCCATTTGGTGAAGTAGTCGATAGCTACCAGAATGAAACGATGACCATTGGATGCAGTGGGCTCGATCTTGCCTATCATGTCGATGCCCCACATGGAGAACGGCCAAGGGGAGGACATGACATTCAATGGGCACGGCGGCACATGAACTTTATCCGCATAAATCTGGCATTTATGACATTTCTTCGCGAATCTGAAGCAATCCGACTCCATCATCAGCCAGTAATACCCTGCTCTCAGGATCTTTCTCGTCATGGCATGCCCGCCGGCGTGCGTACCAAATGTGCCCTCATGGACTTCTTCCATGAGCATACTCGCCTCTTTCTCATCTACACATCTGAGTAGCACAAGATCATGGTTTCTCTTATACAACACTCCGTCAGGATTGAGATAAAAGTTTCCGGATAGCCTCCTCAGAGTCTTCTTATCCTGGGTAGACGCACCCGCAGGATACTCCTTAGTCATAAGGAAGGTTTGGATATCGTGGAACCATGGCTTGCCGTCGGCGGCATCCTCGATTGCAAAGACAAATGCCGGTCTGTCAAGACGCGAAAGCACAATTCTTGGAGCCTCATTCCAATAATTGACTTTATACATTGAAGCCAACGTGGCTAAGGCATCAGCCATCTGATTTTCAGCCCTGGGTACATGGTGAAGTTCCACTCGATCGAAGAACGGAAGCAACCTCCTGGCATAATTCATGTACGGCACTAAATTCGCTTGACGAGTTTCCCACTCCCCTTTAATCTGATTGATTACAAGCGCTGAGTCACCATACACGTCTAGATTCTTGATTCTTAAATCAATTTCCTCTTCTAGACCCATAATACATGCTTCATACTCTGCTTCATTGTTGGTAACTGGAAACGTCAGTCTCGCAGTAAACGGGATGTGGGATCCGTGAGGAGTCGTGATGATAGCCCCGATACCACTTCCATAGGAATTAACCGCTCCGTCGAATATCAACTTCCATTGAGACTTCCTATCTGGCCCCTCGTCAGGCAATGGCTCATCGCAATCCTTCGCTTTGAGAAACATAATATCCTCGTCAGGGAATTCAAACTTCATCGGCTGGTAGTCTTCGATTGGCTGTTCGGCAAGGTAGTCAGACAATACGCTTCCCTTAATGGCTTTCTGAGAGACGTACTGAATATCATATTCCGTTAACACCATTTGCCACCTGGAAATCCTGCCCGAAAGAGCCTGCTTCTCGAAGACGTACTTGATCGGATCCATCTTCGAAATTAGCATAGTGGTGTGGTTGAGCATATACTGTCGTAGACGTTTGGCGGCCCAAGCTAATGCACAACACGTCTTCTCTAGCATCGAGTATCGAGACTCACACTCAGTGAACTTTTTACTCAAATAATAAATGGCATGCTCCTTTCTGCCCGTCTCGTCGTGCTGACCGAGAACACACCCCATACTATTCTCCAGAACCGTCAGGTACATGATTAATGGCCGTCCAGCCACTGGGGGTATCAAGATTGGAGGTTCTTGAAGATACTGCTTTATTTTGTCGAATGCCTTCTGGCAATCCTCATTCCAAGTAATCGCCTGATCTTTCTTTAACAGCTTGAACATCGGTTCGCAAGTGGCCGTGAGCTGAGAGATAAACCTTGCAATGTAGTTTATTCGGCCCAAGAAGCCACGGACTTCTTTTTCTGTTTTCGGCGCTGGCATTTCTTGGATAGCTTTTATTTTCGCAGGATCAACTTCAATCCCTCGTTCACTAACGATAAACCCCAATAACTTTCCGGACCGCACTCCGAAAGTGCACTTGTTAGGATTCAGCCTCAGCCTGAACTTCCTAAGCCTCTCAAACAGCTTCAATAAGTTGACCAGATGCTCCTCCTCCGTTTGGGACTTTGCAATCATGTCATCAACATAGACCTCGATCTCATGATGAATCATATCATGAAACAAAGTTACCATTGCTCGCTGGTAAGTGGCCCCTGCGTTCTTCAGACCGAAGGGCATTACCTTATAGCAAAATGTTCCCCAGGGGGTGATAAACGTCGTTTTCTCCATGTCCTCCGGTGCCATCTTAATCTGATTGTAACCGGAGAAGCCATCCATGAATGAAAACACGGAAAACTGGGCTGTGTTGTCGACCAACACATCGATATGAGGCAACGGGAAATCATCCTTAGGGTTCGCCCTATTCAAATCCCGATAATCGACGCACATGCGTACCTTACCGTCCTTCTTCGGTACAGGCACTATGTTGGCGACCCACGGAGGGTAAGTGGTAACGGCTAGAAATCCCGCGTCCAACTGCTTCTGGACTTCTTCTTTGATTTTTACAGCCATGTCTGGTCTCGTCCTCCTAAGCTTCTGTTTGACTGGAGGGCAATCTTCTCGCAACGGCAAGCGATGAACCACGATATCAGTGTCAAGTTCGGGCATATCTTCGTATGACCAAGCAAAGACGTCACTATACTCTCGAAGCATCTCGACCAATCTATGCTTGACATCAACCTGCAGCGCTGCCCCTACTCTGACATTTCTGACGAGCTCTTCAGAACCCAGATTTATGATCTCAATATCCTCTTCATGAGGCAGAATAACCTTTTCCTCTTGTCTCAACAAGCGGGCCAACTCTTCCGGAAGGTCCTCGTCTTCATCAATCTCATCCTCGGCTTGATAGATCGGGCAATCGAAGTCGTAGTGAGCCGTAGAGGGTCCAGAGTCGATGTCATCTGTTATGTGGATCCTGCAATAACAAGGGTTAAGTTTAAAGCAAGAATATGCAGGTTAGCACAAACCTCGTTGCCATTTTACTGTTTTTCGAAATAAACATAAAACAGGAATAACAGAGAACACAATATTTGAGTACGAAGAAAACGCCTTTTATTTATTAACAAAATGCATATACATAATCCAACAAGGCCCTGACAATAAAACCACTATGCCCCGGGCAGGACATAGGGTTGTACAAAGATTGTAAAAAGCAAATCATTACTCTTCACTTGTCAGCTGGATAATCTCCTTGATGGTCCAATTGTTGAGGCGCTCGCCCGGCTTGCTTGGTTGAATCCAGGCGTCAAGATCACAATCGCTATCCCCGCTGTCCTCAGACGCTGCGTTGATGCTTTCGAAAATCACTCCGCCCCTGGTGAATAGGATCGGCCCTTTCCCACGAGACGAACTGCTAGAAGAAGATGAAGCTTCAGCTTCAGGAGAATATCCCAATCCAAACTTATCCTGCTTGATTGGTATATCCAAAACATGCCCCCAGCCTGGGGTGGAACCGGCTTCGACAACGGCCCGAGCTTCTTTAAACGAGGAGAGATTCATCTCTTGCTTCTCTGCGACGACAGGAGCTACCTCCTTCACCTTAACGGTTTCAAATGCCTGGCAGAGCGTTTCATGGATTTCGCCATCCATTTCAACATATTTAAAGGATGACAAGTGGCTTACCATAATGTCCTCCTCACCACAGACGGTTACTATGCTGCCCCCGACAGCATATTTGAGCTTCTGATGTAGCGTGGACGTCACGGCACCAGCAGCATGGATCCATGGCCGACCTAAGAGGCAACTGTAGGCAGGCATGATATCCATGATATAGAAAACCGTATTGAACGTCTCCGGACCAACTTGAATCGGCAGGGTCAACTCTCCGAAGACGTGGCGCCTAGTCCCATCAAATGCTTTCACCACCAGATCACTGGGCGTGCAAAGCAATCCACGGGTATCCAACTTCATCAGTGCCTTCTTCGGAAGCACATTAAGCGACGAACCCGTATCCACCAGGACATGCGACATGATCGTGCCTCTGCACTCTATTGAGACGTGCAAGGCGCTGTTGTGGTCTCTTCCTTTAGGAGTCAGCTCTAGATCTGTAAATCCCAGCCCATTACCAGCATTAAGATGGGCCACCACCTCTTCCAGCTGATTTACTGATATCTCCTGCGGCACGTAGGCAGCGTTCAAAACCTTCAGTAACGCGTTGCGGTGGGCTTCAGAACACAGCAACAAGTTAAGAATAGAGATCTTGGACGGAGTCTGATGAAGATGATCTACAATCTTGTAGTCGCTCTTCTTGATTAATTGCATGAATTCTTCAGCATCTTTAACTAGCAAATCCTTCTCTGCCTCAGAAGGGACCTCTTCAACAGCTTTACCTTTGCCTTTATCAGCAGCATCAGCCCTGACCACTCTCTCTGCTGCAACCTCTGCTGGCGCGAACATTCTACCGCTTCGAGTGATGCCACTGACTCCGGTAAGATTCTGCACGGTCGATCCGTATGGCTCAAGCTCTATCTTCTGACCATTGCAGTAAACTTCGGCGCCGTAATGCCATGGAACGGCATTAGTGCTTTCGAATGGGATCGGTCCGGCCCTGGTGATAGTGATAGTAGGCGGTCGGGGCGCAGAAATAGTAATAGGGTGACGAGGAATAGTGATAGTAGCAACTTCATCTGCTTGCTTCAGCACGACTTCCCCTGATGCACTTTCAACGCTCCGGCTGAACTGCAAAATACCCTCAGACATCAGACTTTGGATACCTTCTACCAGCTGCTCACACCCATCAGGAAGTGTAGCACAAGCCATACATAACTCTCCGCATCCAGGAAAGAAGCCCTTTTTCAGCAACTTAGCCTTGACAAAACTAAGCGGCGTTTTCAAGTCTTTGACATCAGTCAACAAGTCCGCACTCTCCTCAGTGATAACGGAGTTCACTCCGCCCCCCTTATGATGAGGCATAGGGTTCTTGGTAACGTTGGGCACATTGTCAGAAAAGTTGATGACCTTGGCGTCCACCAAGTCCTGCACTTTGTGCTTAAAAGCTTTACAATTCTCAATCGTATGGCCTGGTGCCCCCGTATGGAAATCACAAGTAGCATTGGCGTCATACCCCGGAGGCGGTGCCCCTGTTAAGGGAGCCATTGTCCTCTTTTGAACTAACTGAAGCTGCAGCAACGTTTGTAAGAGTTGTGCATACGACATAGGTGGAGTTTCAAAATGACGATTTGTCAGAGGAGCCCGGTTCTGATATCTTCTATACCCCTGCTGACTCTGCTGCTGAGGTTGCTGCTGCTGCTGCTGTGGAGCAGCTGGGATATTTATGCTAGCAATCTGAGGCTGAGGGCCCTTGCCCTTTCTCCGAGCATTAGTGACAGCACTGGCATCTCCTTCTCGACGCTTGCCAGCGTAAGGTTTCTTGCTACTTCCTCCAGCTGAGGATGATTCGCCTTGAATTTTTCCGATCTTTATACCATTCTCAACATGCTCGCCCATAGTGATGAGAGCCGAGAATGTTCCAGACATGCCACTGACCAGCTTTTCATAGTAGATTCCAGGAAGGGTAGCTACGAACATTTGCACTAGCTCACGCTCAACCATCGGCGGTTGAACCCGAGCAGCCAATTCACGCCACCGCTGGGCGTACTCTTTAAAGCTTTCATTGTTCCGCTGTGAGAGATTCTGAAGCTGAACTCGGTTGGGGGCCAAGTCGCTATTGTATTGATAGTGGAGGACGAACGCTTCTGCGAGATCTTTCCAGGTGCGCACAGTAGCGGGCTCCAGGCCCATATACCATTCGAGTGATGGACCAGAAAGACTATCCTGGAAGAAGTACATCAGCAACTTCTCATCGTCAGAATAGGCGGACATCTTTCTATAATAAGATCGGAGGTGGACGCGGGGGCAAGTAGTACCCTTATACTTCTCAAAGACAGGCACCTTGAACTTGTGAGGTACCTTAAAATCAGCAATCAACCCGAGCTTGGACATATCAACGCCCAATGTGTTCTGATTTTCAATGTGTCTCATCTTGTCCTCCAGCGCTTTGAACCTGAGTCGAGCTTCAGCATTAAACTCTGCTTCTACACCTCTCTGAGAGAATATGTCATCCTGATGGTCCTCCAGCCACGGTTGAGGCACCAACAGATTTCCGACACCAGCATTGCCGTTAACCGGCCCTATGTTAACATTGGCTCCCAGACTACCATTGCCGACGCCTGCCGCATTGAGTCCGAGATTAGTCATCAGATTGCCGTTAGCACTGCCGTTGCCCCCGGCAACAGGAACAACATTCTGTGGAGCATCCACTGGAGGAGGAGTAGGCACGGCCCCGCCGTGAAGTATACCATTACTGTCAACCCTGGAGATTAGAGGTTGAACCAAAGTACGAAGCTGGTCCTGACCATTAGCGACCACCTGCATCAGTTCCATAAAACGATCCATCCGTTCCCGGAGCTCTTGAACATCTGACTGCACCTGGTCCATGATCCTAGTCTGATTAGCGCGAGTTGAGTAGCGGTGGATGAGCCTTTGATCAATCCTGGAGACCGGAGACAGCTCGGAACCTGAAAAACCTGTCAACAATAAAGGTTAGGAAAAGCAATAAGATATACACCATGCAAATATGCTTCATGCAGATGCATGCGTGTGTCTGTGTGCGTGAGAGATTTTCCCCCGATCCTAGTGCCTTAGTGCCAGTGCTGATAATAATAAGAGGAAGAAGAAATCCGAGCCCAATCATGGAAACATCAATCTCATATATATATGGAAAGGCCTGTCAAGGCAGTACACAGTATCAGCGAGTACAAACAAATCAACAGCATGACCTCAGCCAACAAGTCTGGTGATGGTCAGCATACATCAAAGATCAAAACAACAGAAATACAACTAGTCAAGTACGGCCACGGGCGCGATACTCTGCTAATAACTCCTTCGTCTCTGGATGATCTGGCAAAGTGAGCAACCCCTCGACGAGTAGTTCCCTCTGCCTGATGGTATGCTGAAGTCCCTGAACTGAACTCTCCCAAGCTCCTTCGCCAAAGCAATCCTCCAGTTTCCGCTTCTTAGACTCGAACATCAGCTTATGCTCCTTCAGGTTAGCAAGAGCTTTGTTGAGACGGGCTTCAGCGGAGTATCTGCGGGCGGTCTCTTCATCAAACCTCCGCTCACTGTCCTTTACCTCGGCTTCCAGCTTAGAAATCTGCAGCATCAGCTTGTCCTCTCGCTCCTTCCTGGTGGCCATGGAAGTCTTCCAATGCTGGTCGAACTTAGATATCCTCCGATATGCCTCCTCCAGATGCTGCTTCTTCGTAGCTAGTACATCATTAGCAGCCCTGAAGTCTTGACCTAAGCGTTCCCGATCAGCAATCTGCTTTGCCAAGTCTGCACCCAGTTGGTTTACCGACTCTGTTTGCTTTTTGAAGGCATGCACGGCTTCGTTCCGTTCACTCCGAAGCTGGGCTAACTCCTTCTCTAATTCTGCATTTGCCCGCTTCAGTTCATCTCGCTCAGCCAATACCTGGTTGTGCTGATGAATGGACACAGTGGTAGGCTCTTCGACTGGTGGAGGACTCTCTGGTCTGACATGAGGGAATGGCATCCCTATAGCGCTGGCTCTGGCTCTGATCCAGGCTGAATAAGGAGGGTAGGCTTGGCTGTTGCTCTTTCCCAACAAAGGCTTTCCTCTCGTGCTGATATTGTTCCACGCATGCTGAAGCTTGGACAACAAATCCCCCTCTAGAGTACCCGTGAGGTATAGAGATTCCTATACCTCTTCCTCCTTCGGTGGAGTCCTCAAAGCATATGCGAACTGACGAACTAGCAATGATGGATTGTAGTTGATGCAACCCTTCCTACCTATCAGAGGTACGTTAGGAAACCCACTACAACTGAAGATCACCTCGGTGCCTAACCTGTCTCTGTCAACGAACCAATCAATGTCTTCTGCTGACAAACTCATCAGACGCTCAGGCCACTCGGCTGTGGCTGCAGACAAGACGGAGGAACCCCTCTTGGGCAAATGACTATCAAACCACTTGTACAACAACGATACGCAGCATGAGACATTCTTCCCTCTCCGGTTCTCATTCTTGTAATGCACTGAATGGTAAACGTCTCCGATCAGAGTAGGGACTGGATTCCCTGAGGAGAAGATGTGGAATGCATCAAGGTCCACGAAATCAGGCATGCTGGGGAACAGGATAATGTCGTATATGCATAAAGCAAGGATGGCATTGAATGCGTCCCAACATTTGTCCTTAGCACACTGCTGAGCTTTAGCTATCAGAAACTGCAGGGAGAATCCAGGAACCTTGTTCCAACTTGTCACCACTAACTCAGAGGCGTTCAAATGGAGTGAAGAAGCTAAGCCATCCAGATCAGGCTCAGCATCCATGCGTACGAAAGGCATCTGCCTTTTGATAGGCACACCCAGCATATCAGCATATTCTTCCAACGTCGGCGCAAGAACGAAGTCATGAAAAGTGGAACACCTCAAATGAGGGTCATAGAACTGCAGAAGAGCATGTAACCCATTCAACTCGGACGTAGAAGGTTTGCAAACCAGACTAAGCAACCTGCCATAAGACTTCCTGAACCTATCCTTCACAGAATCCCCTGCCAGGGCTATCAAACCAGTCAACTTCGACACATCAGGAGTCGGGAATTTGTATGCAACAGTCTTCCTGAGAGAGGCCATAATAACAGCAGAAGGCGAGAAATCCGGGATCGGGGAAACGGTACCTGCAACACAGACACACGTTAATGGAATGCAAATGAACATGCAAACTAATGCAGAATGTAGGCATGCAATAATATATCCAGGTAGCTGCTGTGGAGATTCGGTATCAACAGTCGCTGATGAGAAGGAAACCCCGGTGTAAGACTACTAATCTGATCTGCTGAGAATAACCATCTGATAGGACCGAGATCAAAATGCTGCTCTGTCAAGAATGAGTGACTGATAATAAGGACCCCGGGTGCAAGATCAAGGAACATCTGTTGATGAAGTCTTCAGACCCCAAATCAAAAACCTGCCCTATCAAGAACAAACACACAGTTGCTGATGAGATCTTCAGACCCCACTCAAAATCTGCCCTATCAAGAACAAATAACATCTGCTGATGAGATCTTCAGATCCCACTCAAAATCTGCCCTATCAAGAACAAATAACACCTGCTGATGAGATCTTCAGACCCCACTCAAAATCTGCCCTATCAAGAACAAACCACTGATAACAATATTCTGATCAAAAACCTGCTCTATCAAGAACAGACAAACACCCGATGATAAGATCCTCTGATCAAAAACTTGCTCTGTCAAGAACAGACGAGTCTGCAACTGAGAACCCTGGTACCAACATAACTGATTCACTGTCAAGAAAACCAGGTAGTTTGAAGGTCAAAGTTTCCTGCAATAAACCTAGTCCCGCTCACAGGTATGGACCTAGACTGACTCAAGGTACGGCATCCTATGCGTTCATCAGTGTCACAGACTTTCAAAACTGACGATATGATTCCCAGAAGGAGTGGCATCATCAAGTCTTGAAGAGGCCTCACTTAGCTGAATCACAAATGATCGGTCCCCAGAGTCGACAATCCACCAAACCAGCAACCGTCTCAACCCAAAGGGTTGAAAGTGAAGCCAACCGGATGAACCTCGTCTGAGCGTGGATTTCATGAGACACTAGTGCCTGCAAAGCAAGCACGCGCCCACTAATTTCCACTCTAAGTCTATAGTGCACTCAAGCCTGGGTCTGGCTTCTCACTCATCAGAACTCCCATCCCACAACAGCACAAATAATCATATTATACTGAAAATAAAATGCGGGAAATAAAGTGCGAGAAGTAAAAATGCGATAAATAAACGCAACCCAACAAGCAAACACACAAGCGGTAGGATTGACTCGCAGGGAACCGTTGGAGTCCCCAGCAGAGTCGCCAGCTGTCGCTTGCGCGAAAATAAGGTGTCGGCATGACAGAAGAGTCTCCACCTTTCGTTATTTATCCCTCAGAGCGGGAAAGGAAACGATCGGAAAAAACCTGACGAATAAGGGTAAGACAAGGTCATCGCAACCATTGTCTGGGTTCGGGAGTCGGTTACGCAAGGGGAAGGTATTAGCACCCCTCACGTCCGTCGTACTCGACGGGATCCTCGCTTGTTATGTTTACTTGGACGGGTTGGTTTTATTCTATCTACCTATCAAGGCTGGCTGAAAAAGAAAAGAAAAATGACTCGGCAAAGCGTCGCACTTTATGCCTACGTATTCTCATCAGAGAATGAGAAATCAGAGTCAACGTAGTTCGGCCTACGAAGGGTTACCGGGGAAGAGGTTGCTCGCTAGGATATCGCATCCTATGCCTACGTACTCTCAACAGGTATGAGAGATCAGAGCTTACGTAGTTCGGGAAACTACGGTTTATCTCCTAAAAGAAGTGCTTTTTATTGTGTTTACGATTTCAACCGCACTAGAGACTATGACCTGAGAGTGAATGCGTCGCATGTCACCCAAAGGGTACCATACTAAACATCCAGACTGTGGAAAAGAAACTCTCCCACGATCCTTTCTCAGGTAGCTTAAGGCTCGTGACGTACGAAAGAAACCATTCATGATTACTGTATCTTAAACTGTTTTGAGATGAGAAGAGAACAGGCCCAACTAGGAGGGAGACTATCAAGTCCTACTATTATCATGCCATGGATTCATCCTATGGTTGAGGTTTGAACAGGGAACTCCTAGATGTTGTCATGCATAGGTTTCAACCTAAAAGTCTATCATCAAATCCTTATCCAAGGAAGTGAGAGTCCTAAGGGATCTTGTCAATGATACACCAAAACAGACAAAGCATCAACTTAACAGTAGAATGCATGCAATGCAAGTGAGGGAGGAAATGTGTGTGGGGCTTCAGCCTCCACAAGCTCGTCTCGACCTCAAGCCAGTCATGAAATAACAGTAATCATACTGAAAATAACAACATGCCATCAAGCACTAAACAGTAAACTGCAATCATACAGATAAAAGAAATGAAATGCCATCAGGCAAAATAAACACATGGGCAAGGGAGCTGGGCTCTACCGAATACCCGCAAGCAAAGCCACGCAATAACAATACAAGCAGAGGGAGCAACTCAACCTCTAATGCAATCATGCTCTTAGACTGAACTTATTCTAGATGGACTTATTCTAATGCAACAGACAAATCAAACAAAACACACAATACAGAAAAGAAAAACAGAAGAAAGCTTCAGCTCCTCCAGCAGCAACTCAGTCTTCAGACTTCAGAGGTCACTTGCCTTCCAGGTATCAACCCTACAACATGAGTATCAACTCATCTTCTCCCTTAAGCTTCAGCTTCCTTGATCAGCTCCACCTTCAGGCTTCACTATCTTCAGGGATATTCAGGCATCAACTTGATCTTCACAAAGTCTTCAGACTTCAACAATCTTCAAGGAATCATCCTCTTCAAAGCTTCAGCTTCTATCTCCAATGGCTCAAATGCTCCAGCAAACAAGATTAAGTCAACAAGATGAGGTGAGGATGTTACAGTGCTCACTGACTTCCAAAGGATGCCATTAAGGGCTTAACATCAAAGGGAAAGGCTCTCTCAAAGTTCTACCTCAGAGGGCAAGGTCACTAATCCCTCCAAAGGAGAGAGGTGAATACCCTTAAGGGACTTTATGTCATAGAGAAGGAAGGAGGTGAACAAGACACTCCTTGTTTATTGAATGGAAGTATTCTATCTAAGGCTCTACCTATGTACTTATAAACCTATAAACAAAACAACAAAAGCTAACTAAACTCCTCTGCAAGGTCTTCAAAGCTTCAATGATGATCCACAAGGTCTTCAACTCAATCTTCAAAGCTCACACACTCAAAGGAGAAGAAAAGAAAACAATACAAACTATGCCTTTAAGCAACACACATACTATCCATACATTCAAAAATCAATTAAAAACACTAAAACACCAAATAATATTCTAGCAAAATTCTAGGGGATTCTATACATACTTACCCTTAACCCATATATTCCCCATACACTAATTTGGCCTATAAACCCCAAAACAAAATTGTTCAAATCTACTTATACAACCTAAAACCCTAATTTGAGCACCTAAATGCCAAACAAGCAAACTATATCAAATTTTAATCTACAAATTGAGAATTAAATCCTACATGATCTATGGTTCAATATCTAACTATGCCAAAAAGAATGGCCCAAAAATCCTAAGGGAAAGTCATAAAAGAAATTATACAAAATCAAGTATTAACCAAAATCAATTAAAAATACCATTTACAAGAATAATATGCTAAAAATATCAAAAGAAAAATAAAATAGAATTTTATTTATTTACATTTTTCTAGACAGAATTATGAACGCATGAAAAAAATAAGAATTGAAAAATATTAATTTTTCTATTTTATATGAATTTTTTAATATGCAAGAAATATAAAAGAAATTAAAATAAAAGAAAATGAAATAAAAGGGAGGGGGTGTCATGAGTAATGCGCCTCAGTTGATATCCAGATGGGCCAGAAATGGGTGGTGCAGATATCAACTTCATTAAGCCCACATGCACTCAGAAAATCATATGAAAAATTAAAAGAAAAATAAAAGGGATACAGTGTGAATAGCAACCCAGGTTAGTTCATTTTCTGATTGGGCCCGTGGTGGAGGTGTGGATAGCATTGGTTTCTGAGGCCCAGAATTTTCCACTTAATTGAATGCAGCGTTTTGGCTCTATTCTTCCCTCCGTTTTCTCGTTTGAATCGTGGCCGTGCGATCATGCGAAGAAGTCAAATAACCAGACTAATCCAACGGTGGGAGTTCATCTTCTCCAAACATACCCTAGGGTTTTCAGAAACCCTAACTCCATGCCAGAATTTCCACCAATTCGTTCTCTCTGATCCCTCAACGAAATCCAAAACTTCCAAGAGCAAACTTGCTCTACTAATCACCCAGAACACGATGATACCAATAGTTTTCCCTGAAACTTCACATATCACTCTAACAGAACACACGAATGCTTGGGTTCCACCATGATTCTCTGAGATCAAACCTAATAAAGCTCCAATCTAATGATGTAAATCTGTCCTCCATGTTATCCTAGCCATTCTAAACTATATCATATCCATTGATGCACACTAAACAGCTTGCTATCAATCTTGCAAGAATTGGTACCCTGCCACGAAACCTCATGGATCTTCCTCTAACTCTCAGAAAACCTTCCTCTAACCTAGCATGTTGATCTTACACCTAGGATTCTAACAGAATGCACCTAATAAAGGACTTATGGATCAAGTTACCAACCTGTCAAGCTTCAATGGTGAGGGGTGTTAGGGCTTGATTCAAGGCTTGAAATCCTCTCCAAATCTTCCTCCAATGATGAACACCTTTCTGTTTGCAAGGGTTGAGGTGGATGAAGCTTGTAGAAGAAGGAATTGGATCTTGCTTGATCTTGAAGAAACTTAGCAATGACACTTTCTCTCTATCTCTCTCCAATGAACACAGCAACTTTCACCAACCTTTTTCTTCATCATGATCCCCTCAATATATAACCATCCATAGAATCATCTAGAACTTCCTAGAATGAGCTAGAAAGTAATGGAAAGTCATGGAATTTCTCCTTTAATGACATGTTGAACATACCATATCTCATAAGTTAGGCCTTGTAAACTTGTGTCAAAATATCATTGCAAGAGATATTGAGATCATATGTGCAAAAATCAGGCCAAACTTGCCTTGTGTAGAACCTTCCAAGGATGCCTTAAGATACAAGTTACAACTTTTCAAAGCAACCTTCATTTTTGAGCTTCAAATCAAAATTCTGTTTAAACCAAAGTTTTTAGAATGTTATTTACATTCAAAATGGTATTTGGATGACCTATTTTGGACTCATAGATCTCCCAAACCAAATTTCAACTTGACTTGAATTAACTTATATGTCTTTTTTAGTTCAAATTTACCAAACTTTGTCATTCCATGCTATGAGCTTTTCCAACAACTCATTACCTCTTTTCTAGGCTTAAAATGCCATTTTGAACAACTTTCATGTTTTGAGTTTTTCTATTTGAGGCTTGGAACTAGGAGATATGGCCTTTGCTTAAAATGACCTATAACTGCCAAATGACCAAAATACCCCTGTCTTGTTCAAACCATAAGTTGAGTTATACAAATCCTATCAAGGACTTCTAGTACTCTCTAGAAATCTAAGAAGATGCTCTTCAACATTCATGTTGACCAAGAGATCATAGGAATCATCCTACTAGGGCAAAAGTTGTCTGCAAGTTGGGTGACTTTCAAGGACCCAGATTCACACACCTCAGCTAACCTGTAATTTGTCAAAACCATAACTTGAGCTCTGCAACTCCTATCAAGGACTTCTACCACTCAAATTAAAGCTAAGAACAAGCTCTACAACATTCATGTTGTGGTGAAGATGAGATATCAATCACATCTTGAGCTAAAACTGCCTGGAAGATAGGGGTCAAATTAGGGTTTTTCACTGACAATCCCTGGAAACCCTAACTCAAAACTTCTCAAACTCCTCAATCATGATGAGTTGGTCTAGGAATAATCTTTATAACATCTCCATACATCATTCCATGATCTCATGTCCCTTGGATTAGGTCTCAACCTTCTCCAAATCTTCAGTTATCCTAGGGTTGACCCAGTCAAAACCCTAATTCTACCATTCATGGTTAAATCTCCTGAACTCTTGCACAATGACTTCTCTGGGCTTCATGATGACCTTCAAGACATCTCATAACCTTTCTCAAAGCTTCAAGTTCATTCTCAAAGTCTCAGAATCATCTGAGGAGCTCCCACAATTCTCAAGCTATGAGGCACATAACTCTAGTCTCAAACAGTTTCTCTGAGGATCTCTTGAACTTTCTGATGAAGATATCAACTTTCAAACACTTGATGGATAAATAAGTGTTGGTCAAATTTTGGGGTGCAACAACAACGAAACTGACCGGAGCATGAACGCTTAACTTAATAACCGAAGTCTAGTTACCCAACGAAACTGACCGGAGCCTGAACGCCTAACGTAATAACCAGAGTCTGGATACGCAACGAAATTGACCGGAGCTTGAACGGTCAACGTAATAACCGGAGTCTGGATACCCAACGAAACTGACCGGAGCCTGAACACTCAACGTAATAACCGGAGTCTGGATACCCAACGAAACTGACCGGAGCCTGAACGCTCAACGTAATAACCGGAGTCTGGGTACCCAACGAAACTGACCGGAGCCTGAACGCTCAACGTAAAAACCGGAGTCTGGATACCCAACGAAATTGACCGGAGCCTGAACGCTCAACGTAATAACCGGAGGCTGGATACCCAACGAAACTGACCGGAGCCTGAACGCTCAACGTAATAACTGGAATCTGGATACCCACCAAAACTGAACGGAGCCTGAACGCTCAACGTAATAACCGGAGTCTGGATACTCAACGAAACTGACTGGAGCCGGAATGCTCAACGTAATAACTGGAGTCTGGATGCTGAACGAAAATAACCGGAGCCTGAACGCTCAATGTAATAACCGGAGTCTTGATACCCAACGAAACTGACCAGAGCCTGAACGCTTAACGTAATAACCGGAGTCTAGTTACCCAACGAAACTGACCGGAGCCTGAACGCTCAATGTAATAACCGGAGTCTTGATACCCAACGAAACTGACCAGAGCCTGAACGCTTAACGTAATAACCGGAGTCTAGTTACCCAACGAAACTGACCGGAGCCTGAACGCCTAACGTAATAACCAGAGTCTGGATACGCAACGAAAATGACCGGAGCCTGAACGCTCAATGTAATTACCGGAGTCTGGATACCCAACGAAACTGACCGGAGCCTGAACGCTCAACGTAATAACCGGAGTCTGGATACCAAACGAAACTGACCGGAGCCTGAACGCTCAACGTAATAACCGGAGTCTGGATACCCAACGAATTTGACCAGAGCCTGAACGCTCAACGTAATAACCGGAGTCTGGATACCCAACGAAACTGACCGGAGCCTGAACGCTCAACGCAATAATCGGAGTCTAGATACCAAACGAAACTGACCGGACCCTGAACGCTCAACGTAATAACCGGAGTCTGGATACCCAACGAAACTGATCGGAGCCTGAACGCTCAACCTAATAACCAGAGTTTGGATACCCAACGAAAATGACCGGAGCCTGAACGCTCAACGTAATAACCGGAGTCTGGATACCCAACAAAACTGACCGGAGCCTGAACGCTCAACGTAAAAACCGGAGTCTGGATACCCAACGAAATTGACCGGAGCCTGAACGGTCAACGTAATAACCGGAGGCTGGATACCCAATGAAACTGACTGTAGCCTGAACGCTCAACGTAATAACTGGAATCTGGATACCCACCAAAACTGAACGGAGCCTGAACGCTCAACGTAATAACCGGAGTCTGGATACTCAACGAAATTCACTGGAGCCGTAACGCTCAACGTAATAACTGGAGTCTGGATGCTCAACGAAAATAACCGGAGCCTGAACGCTCAACGTAATAATCGGAGTCTTGATACCCAACGAAACTGACCCGAGCCTGAACGCTTAACGTAATAACCGGAGTCTAGTTACCCAACGAAACTGACCGGAGCCTGAACGCTCAACGTAATAACTGGAGTCTGGATACGCAACGAAATTGACCGGAGCCTGAACGGTCAACGTAATAACCGGAGTCTGGATACCCAACGAAACTGACCGGAGCCTGAACGCTCAACGTAATAACCGGAGTCTGGATACCAAACGAAATTGACCGGAGCCTGAACGCTCAACGTAATAATCGGAGTCTGGATACCCAACGAAAATGACCGGAGCCTAAACGCTCAATGTAATAACCGGAGTCTGGATACCCAACGAAACTGACCGGAGCCTGAACGATCAACGTAATAACCGGAGTCTGGATACTCAACGAAACTGACTGGAGCCGGAACGCTCAACGTAATAACTGGAGTCTGGATGCTCAACGAAAATGACCGGAGCCTGAACGCTCAACGTAATAACCGGAGTCCTGATACCCAACGAAACTGATCGGAACCTGAACGCTTAACGTAATAACCGAAGTCTAGATACCCAACGAAACTGACCGGAGCCTGAACGCCTAACGTAATAACCAGAGTCTGGATACGCAACGAAACTGACCGGAGCCTGAACGACCAATGTAATAACCGGAGTCTAGGTACCCAACAAAACTGACCGGAGCCTGAACGCTCAACGTAATAACCGGAGTCTGGATACCCAACGAAACTGACCGGAGCCTGAACGCCTAACGTAATAATCGGTGTCTGGATACCCAACAAAATTGACTGGAGCCTGAACGCTGAACGTAACAACCAGAATATGGATACTCAACGAAACTGACCGGAGCCTGAACGCTCAACGTAATAACCGGAGTCTGGATACCCAATGAAACTGACCGAAGCCTGAACGCCTAACGTAATAACCAGAGTGTGGATACGCAACAAAACTGACCGGAGCCTGAACGACCAACGTAATAACCGGAGTCTGGATACCCAACAAAACTGACCGGAGCCTGAACGCTCAACGTAATAACCGGTGTCTGGATACCCAACAAAATTGACCGGAGCCTGAACGCTCAACGTAATAACCGGAGTCTGGATACTCAACGAAACTGACCGGAGCCTGAACGCTCAACGTAATAACCGGAGTCTGGATACCCAACGAAACTGACCATAGCCTGAACGCTTAACGTAATAACCGGAGTCTGGATACCCAACGAAACTGACCGGAGCTTGAACGATCAACGTAATAACCGGAGTCTGGATACTCAACCAAACTGACTGGAGCCGGAACGCTCAACTTAATAACTGGAGTCTGGATGCTCAACGAAAATGACCGGAGCCTGAACGCTCAACGTAATAACCAGAGTCCTGATACCCAACGAAACTGACTGGAACCTGAACGCTTAACGTAATAACTGAAGTCTAGATACCCAACGAAACTGACCGGAGCCTGAACGCATAACGTAATAACCAGAGTCTGGATACGCAACGAAACTGACCGGAGCCTGAACGACCAACGTAATAACCAGAGTGTGGATACGCAACAAAACTGACCGGAGCCTGAACGACCAACGTAATAACCGGAGTCTGGATACCCAACAAAACTGACCGGAGCCTGAATGCTCAACGTAATAACCGGTGTCTGGATACCCAACAAAATTGACCGGAGCCTGAACGCTCAACGTAATAACCGGAGTCTGGATACTCAACGAAACTGACCGGAGCCTGAACGCTCAACGTAATAACCGGAGTCTGGATACCCAACGAAACTGACCATAGCCTGAACGCTTAACGTAATAACCGGAGTCTGGATACCCAACGAAACTGACCGGAGCTTGAACGATCAACGTAATAACCGGAGTCTGGATACTCAACCAAACTGACTGGAGCCGGAACGCTCAACGTAATAACTGGAGTCTGGATGGTCAACGAAAATGACCGGAGCCTGAACGCTCAACGTAATAACCAGAGTCCTGATACCCAACGAAACTGACTGGAACCTGAACGCTTAACGTAATAACCGAAGTCTAGATACCCAACGAAACTGACCGGAGCCTGAACGCATAACGTAATAACCAGAGTCTGGATACGCAACGAAACTGACCGGAGCCTGAACGACCAATGTAATAACCGGAGTCTGGATACCCAACAAAACTGACCGGAGCCTGAACGCTCAACGTAAAAACCGGAGTCTGGATACACAACGAAACTGACCGGAGCCTGAACGCTCAACGTAAAAACCGAAGTCTGGATACCCAACGAAACTGACTAGAGCCTGAACGCTCAACGTAATAACCGGAGTCTGGATACCAAACGAAACTGACCAGAGCTTGAACGCTCAACGTAATAACCGGAGTCTGGATACCCAACGAATTTGACTGGAGCCTGAACGCTCAACGTAATAACCGGAGTCTGGATACCCAACGAAACTGACCGGAGCCTGAACGCTCAACGTAATAACCGGAGTCTGGATACCCAACAAAACTGACCGGAGCCTGAACGCTCAACGTAATAACCGGAGTCTGGATACCCAACGAAACTGACCGGAGCCTGAACGCCTAACGTAATAACCAGAGTCTGGATACGTAACAAAACTGATCGGCGCCTGAACGCTCAACGTAGTAACCGGAGTCTGGATACGCAACGAAACTGACCGGAGCCTGAACGCTCAACGTAATAACTGGAGTCTGGATACCCAACGAAACTGACCGGAGCCTGAACACTCAACGTAATAACCGGAGTCTGGATACCCAACAAAACTGACCGGAGCCTGAACGCTCAACGTAAAAACCGGAGTCTGGATACCCAACGAAACTGACCGGGGCCTGATCGCTCAACGTAATAACCGGAGGCTGGATACCCAACGAAACTGACCGGAGCCTGAACGCTCAACGTAATAACTGGAATCTGGATACCCACCAAAACTGAACGGAGCCTGAACGCTCAATGTAATAACCGGAGTCTGGATACTCAACGAAACTGACTGGAGCCAGAACGCTCAACGTAATAACTGGAGTCTGGATGCTCAACGAAAATGACCGAAGCCTGAACGCTCAACGTAATAACCGGAGTCTTGATACCCAACGAAACTGACTGGAGCCTGAACGCTTAACGTAATAACCGGAGCCTAGTTACCCAACGAAACTGACCGGAGCCTGAACGCCTAACGTAATAACCAGAGTCTGGATACGCAACGAAATTGACCGGAGCCTGAACGATCAACGTAACAACCGGAGTCTGGATACCCAACAAAACTGACCGGAGCCTGAACGCTCAACGTAATAACCGGAGTCTGGATACCAAACGAAACTGATCGGAGCCTGAACGCTCAATGTAATAACCGGAGTCTGGATACCCAACGAAACTAACCGGAGCCTGAACGCTCAACGTAATAACCGGAGTCTGGATACCCAACGAAACTGACCGGAGCCTGAACGCTCAACGTAATAACCGGATTCTGGATACCCAACAAAACTGACCGGAGCCTGAACGCTCAACATAATAACCGGAGTCTGGATACCAAACGAAACTGATCGGAGCCTGAACGCTCAACGTAATAACCGGAGTCTGGATACCCAACGAAACTGACCGGAGCCTGAACGCTCAACGTAATAACTGGAATCTGGATACCCACCAAAATTGAACGGAGCCAGAACGCTCAACGTAATAACCGGAGTCTGGATACCCAACGAAACTGACCGGAGCCTGAACGCCTAACGTAATAACCAGAGTCTGGATACGTAACAAAACTGATCGGCGCCTGAACGCTCAACGTAGTAACCGGAGTCTGGATACGCAACGAAACTGACCGGAGCCTGAACGCTCAACGTAATAACTGGAGTCTGGATACCCAACGAAACTGACCGGAGCCTGAACACTCAACGTAATAACCGGAGTCTGGATACCCAACAAAACTGACCGGAGCCTGAACGCTCAACATAAAAACCGGAGTCTGGATACCCAACGAAATTGACCGGGGCCTGAACGCTCAACGTAATAACCGGAGGCTGGATACCCAACGAAACTGACCGGAGCCTGAACGCTCAACGTAATAACTGGAATCTGGATACCCACCAAAACTGAACGGAGCCTGAACGCTCAACGTAATAACCGGAGTCTGGATACTCAACGAAACTGACTGGAGCCAGAACGCTCAACGTAATAACTGGAGTCTGGATGCTGAACGAAAATGACCGAAGCCTGAACGCTCAACGTAATAACCGGAGTCTTGATACCCAACGAAACTGACCGGAGCCTGAACGCTCAACGTAATAATCGGAGTCTGGATACCCAACAAAACTGACCGGAGCCTGAACGCTCAACGTAAAAACCGGAGTCTAGATACCCAACGAAATTGACCGGGGCCTGAACGCTCAACGTAATAACCGGAGGCTGGATACCCAACGAAACTGACCGGAGCCTGAACGCTCAACGTAATAACTGGAATCTGGATACCCACCAAAACTGAACGGAGCCTGAACGCTCAACGTAATAACCGGAGTCTGGATACCCAACGAAACTGACCGGAGCCAGAACGCTCAACGTGATAACTGGAGTCTGGATGCGCAATGAAACTGACCAGAGCCTGAACGACCAAAGTAATAACTAGAGTCTAGGTACCCAACGAAACTGACCGGAGCCTGAACGCTCAACGTAATAACCGGAGTCTGGATACCCAACGAAACTGACCGGAGCCTGAACGCTCAACGTAATAACCGGAGTCTGGATACCCAACAAAATTGACCGGAGCCTGAACGCTGAACGTAACAACCAGAATATGGATACTCAACGAAACTGACCGGAGCCTGAACGCTCAACGTAACCGGAGTCTGGATACCCAACGAAACTGACCGGAGGCTGAACGCTCAACGTAATAACCGGAGTCTGGATACCCAACAAAATTGACCGGAGCCTGAACGCTGAATGTAACAACCGGAGTCTGGATACTCAACGAAACTGACTAGAGCCTGAACGATCAACATAATAACCGGAGTCTGGATACACAACTAAACTGACCGGAGCCTGCACACTCAACGTAACAACCGGAGTCTGGATACCCAATGAAACTGACCATAGCCTAAACCATCAACATAATAACCGGAGTCTGGATACCCAACAAAACTGACCGGAGCCTGAACGTTCAACGTAAAAACCAGAGTCTGGATACCCAATGAAACTGACCGGAGCCTGAACGATCAACGTAATAACCGAAGTCTGGATACCCAACGAAACTGACTGGAGCCTGAACGCTCAACGTAATAAACGGAGTCTGGATACCCAACGAAACCGTACGGAGTGGATACCCAACGAAACTGACCGGAGCCTGAACGCTTAACGTAATAACCGGAGTCTGGATACCCAACGAAACTGACCGGAGCCTGAACGCTCAACATAATAACCGGAGTCTGGATACCCAACAAAACTGAACGGAGCCTGAACGTTCAACGTAAAAACCGGAGTCTGGATACCCAACGAAACTGACCGGAGCCTGAACGCTCAACGTAATAACCAGAGTCTGGATACCCAACGAAACTGACCGGAGCCTGAACGCTCAACGTAATAACCGGAGTCTGGATACCAAACGAAACTGACCGGAGCCTGAATGCTCAACGTAATAACCGGAGTCTGGATACCCAACAAAACTGACCGGAGCCTGAACGCTCAACGTAATAACCGGAGTCTGGATACCCAACGAAACTGACCGGAGCCTGAACGCCTAACGTAATAACCAGAGTCTGGATACGTAACAAAACTGATCGGCGCCTGAACGCTCAACGTAGTAACCGGAGTCTGGATACGCAACAAAACTGACCGGAGCCTGAACGCTCAACGTAATAACTGGAGTCTGGATACCCAACGAAACTGACCGGAGCCTGAACACTCAACGTAATAACCGGAGTCTGGATACCCAACAAAACTGACCGGAGCCTGAACGCTCAACGTAAAAACCGGAGTCTGGATACCCAACGAAACTGACCGGGGCCTGATCGCTCAACGTAATAACCGGAGGCTGGATACCCAACGAAACTGACCGGAGCCTGAACGCTCAACGTAATAACTGGAATCTGGATACCCACCAAAACTGAACGGAGCCTGAACGCTCAATGTAATAACCGGAGTCTGGATACTCAACGAAACTGACTGGAGCCAGAACGCTCAACGTAATAACTGGAGTCTGGATGCTCAACGAAAATGACCGAAGCCTGAACGCTCAACGTAATAACCGGAGTCTTGATACCCAACGAAACTGACTGGAGCCTGAACGCTTAACGTAATAACCGGAGCCTAGTTACCCAACGAAACTGACCGGAGCCTGAACGCCTAACGTAATAACCAGAGTCTGGATACGCAACGAAATTGACCGGAGCCTGAACGATCAACGTAATAACCGGAGTCTGGATACCCAACGAAACTGACCGGAGCCTGAACGCTCAACGTAATAACCGGAGTCTGGATACCAAACGAAACTGACTGGAGCCTGAACGCTCAACGTAATAATCAGAGTCTGGATACCCAACGAAAATGACCAGAGCCTGAACGCTCAACGTAATAACCGGAGTCTGGATACCCAACAAAAATGACCAGAGCCTGAACGCTCAACGTAATAACCGGAGTCTGGATACTCAACGAAACTGACTGGAGCCGGAACGCTCAACGTAATAACTGGAGTCTGGATGCTCAACGAAAATGACCGGAGCCTGAACGCTCAACGTAATAACCGGAGTCCTGATAACCAACGAAACTGACCGGAACCTGAACGCTTAACGTAATAACCGAAGTCTAGATACCCAACGAAACTGACCGGAGCCTGAACGCCTAACGTAATAACCAGAGTCTGGATACGCAACGAAACTGACTGGAGCCTGAACGACCAACGTAATAACCGGAGTCTGGGTACCCAACGATACTGACCGGAGCCTGAACGCTGAACGTAACAACCGGAATCTGGATACTCAACGAAACTAACCGGAGCCTAAACGCTCAACATAATAACCGGAGTCTGGATACTCAAAGAAACTGACTGGAGCCTGAACGATCAACATAATAACCGAAGTCTGGATACACAACGAAACTGACCGTAGCCTGAATGCTAAACGTAATAACCGGAGTCTGGATACCCAATGAAACTGACCGTAGCCTGAACCATCAACATAATAACCGGAGTCTGGATACCCAACAAAACTGACCGGAGCCTGAACGCTCAACGTAATAACCGGAGTCTGGATACCCAACGAAACTGACCGGAGCCTGAACGCTCAACGTAATAACCGAAGTCTGGATACCTAACGAAATTGACCGGAGCCTGAATGCTCAACGTAATAACCGGAGTCTGGATAACCAACGAAACTGACCGGAGCCTGAACGTTCAACGTAATAAACGGAGTTTGGATACCCAACGAAACTGACCGGAGCCTGAACGCTCAACGTAATAACCGAAGTCTGGATACCAAACGAAACTGACCGGAGCCTGAACGCTCTACGTAATAACCGGAGTCTGGATACCCAACGAAATTGACTGGAGCCTGAACGATCAACGTAATAACCGGAGTCTGGATACACAACGAAATTGACCGGAGCCTGAACGCTCAACGTAATAACCGGAGTCTGGATACCCAACGAAACTGACCGGAGCCTGAACGCCTAACGTAATAACCAGAGTCTGGATACGTAACAAAACTGATCGGCGCCTGAACGCTCAACGTAGTAACCGGAGTCTGGATACGCAACGAAACTGACCGGAGCCTGAACGCTCAACGTAATAACTGGAGTCTGGATACCCAACGAAACTGACCGGAGCCTGAACACTCAACGTAATAACCGGAGTCTGGATACCCAACAAAACTGACCGGAGCCTGAACGCTCAACGTAAAAACCGGAGTCTGGATACCCAACGAAATTGACCGGGGCCTGAACGCTCAACGTAATAACCGGAGGCTGGATACCCAACGAAACTGACCGGAGCCTGAACGCTCAACGTAATAACTGGAATCTGGATACCCACCAAAACTGAACGGAGCCTGAACGCTCAACGTAATAACCGGAGTCTGGATACTCAACGAAACTGACTGGAGCTAGAACGCTCAACGTAATAACTGGAGTCTGGATGCTCAACGAAAATGACCGAAGCCTGAACGCTCAACATAATAACCGGAGTCTTGATACCCAACAAAACTGACCGGAGCCTGAACGCTCAACGTAATAATCGGAGTCTGGATACCCAACAAAACTGACCGGAGCCTGAACGCTCAACGTAAAAACCGGAGTCTGGATACCCAACGAAATTGACCGGGGCCTGAACGCTCAACGTAATAACCGGAGGCTGGATACCCAACGAAACTGACCGGAGCCTGAACGCTCAACGTAATAACTGGAATCTGGATACCCACCAAAACTGAACGGAGCCTGAACGCTCAACGTAATAACCGGAGTCTGGATACCCAACGAAACTGACCGGAGCCAGAACGCTCAACGTAATAACTGGAGTCTGGATGCGCAATGAAACTGACCAGACCCTGAACGACCAACGTAATAACTAGAGGTTAGGTACCCAACGAAACTGACCGGAGCCTGAACGCTCAACGTAATAACCGGAGTCTGGATACCCAACGAAGCTGACCGGAGCCTGAACGCTCAACGTAATAACCGGAGTCTGGATACCCAACAAAATTGACCGGAGCCTGAACGCTGAACGTAACAACCAGAATATGGATACTCAACGAAACTGACCAGAGCCTGAACGCTCAACGTAATAACCGGAGTCTGGATACCCAACGAAACTGACCGGAGGCTGAACGCTCAACGTAATAACCGGAGTCTGGATACCCAACAAAAATGACCGGAGCCTGAACACTGAATGTAACAACCGGAGTCTGGATACTCAACGAAACTGACTAGAGCCTGAACGATCAACATAATAACCGAAGTCTGGATACACAACTAAACTGACCGGAGCCTGCACACTCAACGTAACAACCGGAGTCTGGATACCCAATGAAACTGACCATAGCCTAAACCATCAACATAATAACCGGAGTCTGGATACCCAACAAAACTGACCGGAGCCTGAACGTTCAACGTAAAAACCAGAGTCTGGATACCCAATGAAACTGACCGGAGCCTGAACGATCAACGTAATAACCGAAGTCTCGATACCCAACGAAACTGACTGGAGCCTGAACGCTCAACGTAATAAACGGAGTCTGGATACCCAACGAAACCGTACGGAGTGGATACCCAACGAAACTGACCGGAGCCTGAACACTTAACGTAATAACCGGAGTCTGGATACCCAACGAAACTGACCGGAGCCTGAACGCTCAACATAATAACCGGAGTCTGGATACCCAACAAAACTGAACAGAGCCTGAACGCTCAACGTAAAAACCGGAGTCTGGATACCCAACGAAACTGACCGGAGCCTGAACGCTCAACGTAATAACCAGAGTCTGGATACCCAACGAAACTGACCGGAGCCTGAACGCTCAACGTAATAACCGGAGTCTGGATACCAAACGAAACTGACCGGAGCCTGAATGCTCAACGTAATAACCGGAGTCTGGATACCCAACGAAACTGACCGGAGCCTGAACGCTCAACGTAATAACTGGAGTCTGGATACCCAACAAAACTGACCGGAGCCTGAACGCTCAACATAAAAACCGGAGTCTGGATACCCAACGAAACTGACCGGAGCCTGAACGCTCAACTTAATAACCGGAGTCTGGATACCCAACGAAACTGACCGGAGCCTGAACGCTCAACGTAATAACTGGAATCTGGATACCCAATAAAACTGAACGGAGCCTGAACGCTCAACGTAATAACCGGAGTCTCGATACCCAACGAAACTGACCGAAGCCTGAACGCTTAACTTAATAACCGGAGTCTAGTTACCCAACGAAACTGACCGGAGCCTGAACGCCTAACGTAATAACTAGAGTCTGGATACACAACGAAATTGACCGGAGCCTGAACGATCAACGTAATAACCGGAGTCTGGATACCCAACGAAACTGACCGGAGCCTGAACGCTCAACGTAATAACCGGAGTCTGGATACCAAACGAAACTGACTGGAGCCTGAACGCTCAACGTAATAATCAGAGTCTGGATACCCAACGAAAATGACCAGAGCCTGAACGCTCAACGTAATAACCGGAGTCTGGATACCCAACAAAAATGACCAGAGCCTGAACGCTCAACGTAATAACCGGAGTCTGGATACTCAACGAAACTGACTGGAGCCGGAATGCTCAACGTAATAACTGGAGTCTGGATGCTCAACGAAAATGACCAGAGCCTGAACGCTCAACGTAATAACCGGAGTCCTGATAACCAATGAAACTGACCGGAACCTGAACGCTTAACGTAATAACCGAAGTCTAGATACCCAACGAAACTGACCGGAGCCTGAACGCCTAACGTAATAACCAGAGTCTGGATACGCAACGAAACTGACTGGAGCCTGAACGACCAATGTAATAACCGGAGTCTGGGTACCCAACGAAACTGACCGGAGCCTGAACGCTGAACGTAACAACCGGAATCTGGATACTCAACGAAACTAACCGGAGCCTAAACGCTCAACGTAATAACCGGAGTCTGGATACTCAACGAAACTGACTGGAGCCTGAACGATCAACATAATAACCGAAGTCTGGATACACAACGAAACTGACCGTAGCCTGAATGCTAAACGTAATAACCGGAGTCTGGATACCCAATGAAACTGACCGTAGCCTGAACCATCAACATAATAACCGGAGTCTGGATACCCAACAAAACTGACCGGAGCCTGAACGCTCAACGTAATAACCGGAGTCTGGATACCCAACGAAACTGACTGGAGCCTGAACGCTCAACGTAATAACCGAAGTCTGGATACCCAACGAAACTGACCGGAGCCTGAACGCTCAACGTAATAACCGGAGTCTGGATACCTAACGAAACTGTCCGGAGTGGATACCCAACGAAACTTACCGGACCCTGAATGCTCAACGTAATAACCGGAGTCTGGATACCCAACGAACTTGACCCGAGCCTGAACGCTCAACGTAATAACCGGAGTCTGGATACCAAACGAAACTAACCGGAGCCTGAACGCTCAACATAATAACCGGAGTCTGGATACCCAACGAAACTGACCAGAGCCTGAATGCTCAACGTAATAACCAGAGTCTGGATACTCAACGAAACTGACAGGAGCCGAAACGCTCAACATAATAACTGGAGTCTGGATGCTCAACGAAACTGACCGGAGCCTGAACGCTCAACGTAATAACCGGAGTCTGGATACCCAACGAAACTGACCGGAGCCTGAACGCTTAACGTAATAACCGGAGTCTGGATACCCAACGAAACTGACCGGAGCCTGAACGCTCAACGTAATAACCGGAGTCTGGATACTCAACAAAACTGACAGGAGGCGGAACACTCTATGTAATAACTGGAGTCTGGATGCTCAACGAAACTGACCGGAGCCTGAACGCTTAACGTAATAACCGGAGTCTAGATACCCAACGAAACTGACCGGAGCATGAACGCCTAACGTAATAACCAGAGTCTGGATACGTAACGAAACTGACCGGAGCTTGAACGATCAACGTAATAACCGGAGTATGGATACCCACCGAAACGGACCGGAGCCTGAACGCTCAACGTAATAACCGGAGTTTGAATACCGAACGAAACTGACTGGAGCCTGAATGCTCAACGTAATAACAGGAGTCTGGATACCCAACAAAATTGACCGGAGCGTTAACGCTCAACGTAATAACCGAAATCTGGATACTCAACGAAACTAACCGGAGCCTGAATGCTTAACGGAATAACCGGAGTCTGGATACTCAACGAAACTGACTGGAGCCTGAAAGATCAACGTGATAACTGGAGTTTGGATACAAAGCAAACCTGACCGAAGCCTGAACGCTCAACGTAACAACCGGAGTCTGGATACCCAATGAAACTGACCGGAGCCTGAACACTCAACGTAATAACCGGAATCTGGATACCCAACGAAACTAACCGGAGCCTGAACGCTCAACGTAATAACCGGAGTCTGGATACTCAACCAAACTGACCGGAGCCGGAACGCTCAACGTAAGAACTGGAGTCTGGATGCTCAACGAAAATGACCAGAGCTTGAACGCTCAACGTAATAACCGGAGTCTTGATACCCAACGAAACTGACCGGAACCTGAACGCTTAACGTAATAACCGGAGTCCAGATACCCAACGAAACTAACCGGAGCCTGAACGCCTAACGTAATAACCAAAGTTTGGATACGCAACGAAACTGACCGGAGTCTGAACGACCAACGTAATAACCGGAGTCTGGGTACCCAACGAAACTGACCGGAGCCTGAACGCTCAACGTAATAACCGGAGTCTAGATACCCAACGAAACTGACCGGAGCCTGAACGCTCAACGTAATAACCGGAGTCTGGATACCCAACAAAATTGACCGGAGCCTGAACGCTGAACGTAATAACCGGAATCTGGATACTCAATGAAACTAACCAGAGCCTAAACGCTCAACATAATAACCGGAGTCTGGATACCCAACAAAAATGACCGGAGCCTGAACGCTCAACGTAATAACCGGAGTCTGGATACCCAACGAAACTGACCGGAGCCTGAACGCTCAACGTAATAACCGGAGTCTGGATACCCAACGAAACTGTCCGGAGTGGATACCCAACTAAACTGACCGGAGCCTAAACGCTCAACGTAATAACCGGAGTCTGGATACCCAACGAAACTGACCGGAGCCTAAACGCTCAACGTAATAACCGGAGTCTGGATACCAAACGAAACTGACCAGAGCCTGAACGCTCAACGTAATAACCGGAGTCTGGATACCCAACGAAACTGACCGGAGCCTGAACGCTCAACGTAATAACCGGAGTCTGGATACCCAACGAAACTGACCGGGACCTGAACGCTCAACGTAATAACCGGAGTCTGGATACTAAACGAAACTGACCAGAGCCTGAACGCCCAACTTAAAAACCGGAGTCTGGATACCCAACAAAACTGACCGGAGCCTGAACGCTCAACTTAAAAACCGGAGTCTGGATATCCAATGAAACTGACCGGAGCCTGAACGCTCAACATAATAACCGAAGTCTGGATACCCAACGAAACTGACCGAAGCCTGAACGCTCAATGTAATAACCGGAGTCTGGATACCCAACAAAACTGAACGGAGCCTGAATGCTCAACGTAATAACCGGAGTCTGGATACTCAACGAAACTGAATGGAGCCAGAACGCTCAATGTAATAACTGGAGTTATGATGCTCAACGAAAATGACCGGAACCTGAATGCTCAACGTAATAATCGGAGTCTTGATACCCAACGAAACTGACCGGAACCTGAACGCTTAACATAACAACCGGAGTCTAGATACCCAACGAAACTGACCGGAGCCTGAACGCCTAACGTAATAACCAGAGTCTGGATACGCAACGAAACTGACCGGGTCCTGAACGACCAACGTAATAACCGGAGTCTGGGTACCCAACAAAACTGACCGGAGCCTGAACGCTCAACGTAATAACCGGTGTCTGGATACCCAACGAAATTGACCGAAGCCTGATCTCTCAACGTAATAACCGGAGTCTGGATACCCAACAAAATTGATCAGAGCCTGAACGCTGAATGTAACAACCGGAATCTGGATACTCAACTAAACTAACCGGAGCCTAAACGCTCAACGTAATAACCGGAGTCTGGATACTCAACGAAACTGATTGGAGCCTGAAAGATCAACATAATAATCGGAGTATGGATACACAACGAAACTGACCGGAGCCTGAATGCTCAACGTAATAACCGGAGTCTGGATACCCAATGAAACTGACCGTAGCCTAAACCATCAACATAATAACCGGAGTCTGGATACCCAACAAAACTGACCGGAGCCTGAACGCTCAACGTAATAACCGGAATCTGGATACCCAACGAAACTGACCGGAGCCTGAACGCTCAACGTAATAACCGAAGTCTGGATACCCAACAAAACTGACCGGAGCCTGAACACTCAACGTAATAACCGGAGTCTGGATACCCAACGAAACTGTCCAGAGTTGGATACCCAACGAAACTGACCGGACCCTGAAGGCTCAACGTAATAACTGGAGTCTGGATACCCAACGAAACTGACCGGAGCCTGAGCGCTCAACGTAATAACCGGAGTCTGGATACCAAACGAAAATGACCGGAGCCTGAACGCTCAACGTAATAACCGGAGTCTGGATACCCAACGAAACTGACCGGAGCCTGAACGCTCAACGTAATAACCGGAGTCTGGATACTCAACGAAACTGACTGGAGCCGGAATGCTTAACGTAATAACTAGAGTCTGGATGCTCAAAGAAAATGACCGGAGCCTGAACGCTCAACGTAATAACCGGCGTCCTGATACCCAACGAAACTGACCGGAACCTGAACGCTTAACGTAATAACCGAAGTCTAGATACCCAACGAAACTGACCGGAGCCTGAACGCCTAACGTAATAACCAGAGTCTGGATACGCAACGAAAATGATCGCAGCCTGAACGACCAACGTAATAACCGGAGTCTGGGTACCCAACGAAACTGACCGGAGCCTGAATGCTCAACGTAATAACCGGAGTCTGGATACCCAACGAAACTGACCGGAGCCTTGAACGCTCAACGTAATAACCGGAGTCTGGATACCCAACAAAATTGACCGGAGCCTGAACGCTGAACGTAACAACCGGAATCTGGATACTCAACGAAACTAACCGGAGCCTAAATGCTCAACGTAATAACCGGAGTCTAGATACTCAACGAAACTGACTGTAGCCTGAACGATCAACATAATAACCAGAGTCTGGATACACAACGAAACTGACCGGAGCCTGAATGCTCAACGTAATAACCGGTGTCTGGATACCCAACAAAATTGACCAGAGCCTGAGCGCTGAATGTAACAACCGGAATCTGGATACTCAACGAAACTAACCGGAGCCTAAACGCTCAACGTAATAACTGGAGTCTGGATACTCAACGAAAATGACTAGAGTCTGAAAGATCAACATAATAACCGGAGTCTGGATACACAACGAAACTGACCGGAGCCTGAACGCTCAACGTAATAACCGGAGTCTGGATACCCAATGAAACTGACCGTAGCCTAAACCATCAACATAATAACCGGAGTCTGGATACCCAACAAAACTGACCGGAGCCTGAACGCTCAACGTAAAAACCGGAGTCTGGATACCCAACGAAACTGACCAGAGCCTGAACGCTCAACGTAATAACCGGAGTCTGGATGCCCAACGAAACTGACCGGAGCCTGAACGCTCAACGTAATAACCGGAGTCTGGATACTCAACAAAACTGACAGGAGCCGGAACACTCAACGTAATAACTGGAGTCTGGATGCTCAACGAAACTGACCAGAGCCTGAACGCTTAACGTAATAACCGGAGTCTAGATACCCAACTAAACTGACCGGAGCATGAACGCCTAACGTAATAACCAGAGTCTGGATACGTAACGAAACTGACCGGAGCTTGAACGATCAACGTAATAACCGGAGTATGGATACCCACCGAAACTGACCGGAGCCTGAACGCTCAACGTAATAACCGGAGTCTGAATACCCAACGAAACTGACTGGAGCCTGAATGCTCAACGTAATAACAGGAGTCTGGATACTTAACAAAATTGACCGGAGCCTTAACGCTCAACGTAATAACCGGAATCTGGATACTCAACGAAACTAACCGGAGCCTGAACGCTCAACGGAATAACCGGAGTCTGGATACTCAACGAAACTGACTGGAGCCTGAACGATCAACGTAATAACTGGAGTCTGGATACAAAACGAAACTGACCGGAGCCTGAACGCTCAACGTAACAACCGGAGTTTGGATACCCAAAAAAACTGACCGGAGCCTGAACGCTCAACGTAATAACCTGAATCTGGATACCCAACGAAACTAACTGGAGCCTGAACGCTCAACGTAATAACCGGAGTCTGGATACTCAAAGAAACTGACCGGAGCCGGAACACTCAATGTAAGAACTGGAGTCTGGATGCTTAACGAAAATGACCAGAGCCTGAACGCTCAACGTGATAACCGGAGTCTTGATACCCAACGAAACTGACCGGAACCTGAACGCTTAACGTAATAACCGGAGTCTAGATACCCAACGAAACTGACCGGAGCCTGAACGCCTAACGTAATAACCAGAGTTTGGATACGCAACGAAACTGACCGGAGCCTGAACGACCAACGTAATAACCGGAGTCTGGGTACCCAACGAAACTGACCGGAGCCTGAACGCTCAACGTAATAACAGGAGTCTGGATACCCAACGAAACTGACCGGAGCCTGAATGCTCAACGTAATAACCGGAGTCTGGATACCCAACAAAATTGACCGGAGCCTGAATGCTGAACGTAATAACCAGAATCTGGATACTCAACGAAACTAACCAGAGCCTAAACGCTTAACGTAATAACCGGAGTCTGGATACTCAACAAAACTGACTGAAGCCTGAACGATCAACATAATAACCGGAGTCTGGATACACAACGAAACTTACCGGAGCCTGAACGCTCAACGTAATAACCGGAGTCTAGATACCCAACGAAACTGAACGGAGCCTGAACGCTCAACGTAATAACCGGAGTCTGGATACCCAACAAAACTGACCGGAGCCTGAACGCTCAACGTAAAAACCGGAGTCTGGATACCCAACGAAACTGACCGGAGCCTGAACGCTCAACGTAATAACCGGAGTCTGGATACCCAACGAAAATGACCGGAGCCTGAACACTCAACGTAATAACCGGAGTCTGGATACCCACCAAAACTGAACGGAGCCTGAACGCTCAACGTAATAACCAGAGTCTGGATACCCAACGAAACTGTCCGGAGTGGATACCCAACGAAACTGACCGGAGCCTAAACGCTCAACGTAATAACCGGAGTCTGGATACCAAACAAAACTGACCGGAGCCTGAACGCTCAACGTAATAACTGGAGTCTGGATACCCAACGAAACTGACCGGAGACTGAACGCTCAACGTAATAACCGTAGTCTGGATACCCAACGAAATTGACCGGAGCCTGAACGTTCAACGTAATAACCGACGTCTGGATACCAAACAAAACTGACCGGAGCCTGAACGCTCAACTTAAAAGCCGGAGTCTGGATATCCAACGAAACTGACCGGAGCCTGAACGCTCAAAGTAATAACCGGAGTCTGGATACCCAACGAAACTGACCGGAGCCTGAACGCTCAACATAATAACCGGAGTCTGGATACCCAACAAAACTGACCGGAGCTTGAACGCTCAACTTAAAAACCGGAATCCGGATACCCGACAAAACTGACCGGAGCCTGAACGCTCAAGTTAAAAACCGGAGTCTGGGTAACCAACGAAACTGACCGGAGCCTGAACGCTCAACGTAATAACGGGAGTCTGGATACCCAAAGAAATTGTCCGGAGCCTGAACGCTCCACGTAATAGCCGGAGTCTGGATACCCAACAAAATTTACCAGAGCCTGAACGCTGAATGTAACAACCGGAATCTGGATACTCAACGAAACTAACCGGAGCCTAAACGCTCAACGTAATAACCGGAGTCTGGATACTCAACGAAACTGACTGAAGCCTGAAAGATCAACATAATAACCCAAGTCTGGATACAAAACAAAACTGACCGGAGCCTGAACGCTCAACGTAATAACCGGAGTCTGGATACCCAATGAAACTGACCGTAGCCTGAACCATCAACATAATAACCGGAGTCTGGATACCCAACAAAACTGACCGGAGCCTGAACGCTCAATGTAAAAACCGGAGTCTGGATACCCAATGAAACTGACCGGAGCCTGAACGCTCAACGTAATAACCGAAGTCTGGATACCCAACGAAACTGACTGAAGCCTGAACGCTCAACTTAATAACCTGAGTCTGGATACCAAACGAAACTGACCGGAGCCTGAACGCTCAACGTAATAAACGGAGTCTGGATACCAAACGAAACTGTCAGGAGTGGATACCCAACGAAACTGACCGGACCCTGAACGCTCAACGTAATAACCGGAGTCTGGATACCCAACGAAACTGACCGGAGCCTGAACGCTCAACGTAATAACCGGAGTCTGGATACCAAACGAAACTGACCAGAGCCTGAACGCTCAACGTAATAACCGGAGTCTGGATACCCAACGAAACTGACCGGAGCCTGAACGCTCAACGTAATAACCGGAGTCTAGATACCCAACGAAACTGACCGGAGCCTGAACGCTCAACGTAATAACCGGAGTCTGGATACCCAACAAAACTAACCGGAGCCTGAACGCTCAACATAAAAACCGGAGTCTGGATACCCAACGAAACTGACCGGAGCCTGAACGCTCAACGTAATAATCGGAGTCTGGATACCCAACGAAACTAACCGGAGCCTGAACGCTCAACGTAATAACTGGAGTCTGGATACCCACCAAAACTGAACGGAGCCTGAACGCTCAACGTAGTAACCGGAGTCTGGATACTCAACGAAACTGACTGGAGCCGGAACGCTCAACGTAATAACTGGAGTCTGGATGCTCAATGAAAATGACCGGAGCCTGAACGCTCAATGTAATAACCGGAGTCTAGTTACCCAACGAAACTGACCGGAGCCTGAACGCCTAACGTAATAACCAGAGTCTGGATACGCAACGAAATTGACCGGAGCCTGAACGATCAATGTAATAACCGGAGTCTGGATACCCAACGAAACTGACCGGAGCCTGAACGCTCAACGTAATAACCGGAGTCTGGATACCAAACGAAACTGACCGAAGCCTGAACGCTCAACGTAATAATCGGAGTCTGAATACCAAACGAAACTGACCGGAGCCTGAACGCTCAACGTAATAACCGGAGTCTGGATACCCAACGAAACTGACCGGAGCCTGAACGCTCAACGTAATAACCGGAGTCTGGATACTCAACGAAACTGACTAGAGCCGGAATGCTCAACGTAATAACTGGAGTCTCGATGCTCAACGAAAATGATCGGAGCCTGAACGCTCAACGTAATAACCGGAGTCCTGATACCCAACGAAACTGACCGGAGCCTGAACGCTCAACGTAATAACCGGAGTCTGGATACCCAACAAAACTGACCGGAGCCTGAACGCTCAACGTAAAAACCGGAGTCTGGATACCCAACGAAACTGACCGGAGCCTGAACGCTCAACGTAATAACCGGAGTCTGGATACCCAACGAAACTAACCGGAGCCTGAACGCTCAACGTAATAACTGGAGTCTGGATACCCACCAAAACTGAACGGAGCCTGAACGCTCAACGTAGTAACTGGAGTCTGGATACTCAACGAAACTGACTGGAGCCGGAACGCTCAACGTAATAACTGGAGTCTGGATGCTCAACGAAAATGACCGGAGCCTGAACGCTCAACGTAATAACCAGAGTCTAGTTACCCAACGAAACTGACCGGAGCCTGAACGCCTAACGTAATAACCAGAGTCTGGATACGCAACGAAATTGACCGGAGCCTAAACGATCAATGTAATAACCGGAGTCTGGATACCCAATGAAACTGACCGGAGCCTGAACGCTCAACGTAATAACCGAAGTCTGGATACCCAACGAAACTGACTGAAGCCTGAACGCTCAACTTAATAACCTGAGTCTGGATACCAAACGAAACTGACCGGAGCCTGAACGCTCAACGTAATAAACGGAGTCTGGATACCAAACGAAACTGTCAGGAGTGGATACCCAACGAAACTGACCGGAGCCTGAACGCTCAACGTAATAACCGGAGTCTGGATACCCAACGAAACTGACCGGAGCCTGAACGCTCAACGTAATAACCGGAGTCTGGATACTCAACGAAACTGACTAGAGCCGGAATGCTCAACGTAATAACTGGAGTCTCGATGCTCAACGAAAATGATCGGAGCCTGAACGCTCAACGTAATAACCGGAGTCCTGATACCCAACGAAACTGACCGGAGCCTGAACGCTCAACGTAATAACCGGAGTCTGGATACCCAACAAAACTGACCGGAGCCTGAACGCTCAACGTAAAAACCGGAGTCTGGATACCCAACGAAACTGACCGGAGCCTGAACGCTCAACGTAATAACCGGAGTCTGGATAACCAACGAAACTAACCGGAGCCTGAACGCTCAACGTAATAACTGGAGTCTGGATACCCACCAAAACTGAACGGAGCCTGAACGCTCAACGTAGTAACTGGAGTCTGGATACTCAACGAAACTGACTGGAGCCGGAACGCTCAACGTAATAACTGGAGTCTGGATGCTCAACGAAAATGACCGGAGCCTGAACGCTCAACGTAATAACCGGAGTCTAGTTACCCAACGAAACTGACCGGAGCCTGAACGCTTAACGTAATAACCAGAGTCTGGATACGCAACGAAATTGACCGGAGCCTAAACGATCAATGTAATAACCGGAGTCTGGATACCCAATGAAACTGACCGGAGCCTGAACGCTCAACGTAATAACCGAAGTCTGGATACCCAACGAAACTGACTGAAGCCTGAACGCTCAACTTAATAACCTGAGTCTGGATACCAAACGAAACTGACCGGAGCCTGAACGCTCAACGTAATAAACGGAGTCTGGATACCAAACGAAACTGTCAGGAGTGGATACCCAACGAAACTGACCGGACCCTGAACGCTCAACGTAATAACCGGAGTCTGGATACCCAACGAAACTGACCGGAGCCTGAACGCTCAACGTAATAACCGGAGTCTGGATACCAAACGAAACTGACCAGAGCCTGAACGCTCAACGTAATAACCGGAGTCTGGATACCCAACGAAACTGACCGGAGCCTGAACTCTCAACGTAATTACCGGAGTCTAGATACCCAACGAAACTGACCGGAGCCTGAACGCTCAACGTAATAACCGGAGTCTGGATACCCAACAAAACTGACCGGAGCCTGAACGCTCAACGTAAAAACCGGAGTCTGGATACCCAACAAAACTGACCGGAGCCTGAACGCTCAACGTAATAACCGGAGTCTGGATACCCAACGAAACTAACCGGAGCCTGAACGCTCAACGTAATAACTGGAGTCTGGATACCCAATGAAACTGACCGTAGCCTGAACCATCAACATAATAACCGGAGTCTGGATACCCAACAAAACTGACCGGAGCCTGAACGCTCAATGTAAAAACCGGAGTCTGGATACCCAATGAAACTGACCGGAGCCTGAACGCTCAACGTAATAACCGAAGTCTGGATACCCAACGAAACTGACTGAAGCCTGAACGCTCAACTTAATAACCTGAGTCTGGATACCAAACGAAACTGACCAGAGCCTGAACGCTCAACGTAATAAACGGAGTCTGGATACCAAACGAAACTGTCAGGAGTGGATACCCAACGAAACTGACCGGACCCTGAACGCTCAACGTAATAACCGGAGTCTGGATACCCAACGAAACTGACCGGAGCCTGAACGCTCAACGTAATAACCGGAGTCTGGATACCAAACGAAACTGACCAGAGCCTGAACGCTCAACGTAATAACCGGAGTCTGGATACCCAACGAAACTGACCGGAGCCTGAACGCTCAACGTAATAACCGGAGTCTAGATACCCAACGAAACTGACCGGAGCCTGAACGCTCAACGTAATAACCGGAGTCTGGATACCCAACAAAACTAACCGGAGCCTGAACGCTCAACATAAAAACCGGAGTCTGGATACCCAACGTAACTGACCGGAGCCTGAACGCTCAACGTAATAACCGGAGTCTGGATACCCAACGAAACTAACCGGAGCCTGAACGCTCAACGTAATAACTGGAGTCTGGATACCCACCAAAACTGAACGGAGCCTGAACGCTCAACGTAGTAACCGGAGTCTGGATACTCAACGAAACTGACTGGAGCCGGAACGCTCAACGTAATAACTGGAGTCTGGATGCTCAATGAAAATGACCGGAGCCTGAACGCTCAATGTAATAACCGGAGTCTAGTTACCCAACGAAACTGACCGGAGCCTGAACGCCTAACGTAATAACCAGAGTCTGGATACGCAACGAAATTGACCGGAGCCTGAACGATCAATGTAATAACCGGAGTCTGGATACCCAACGAAACTGACCGGAGCCTGAACGCTCAACGTAATAACCGGAGTCTGGATACCAAACGAAACTGACCGAAGCCTGAACGCTCAACGTAATAATCGGAGTCTGAATACCCAACGAAACTGACCGGAGCCTGAACGCTCAACGTAATAACCGGAGTCTGGATACCCAACGAAACTGACCGGAGCCTGAACGCTCAACGTAATAACCGGAGTCTGGATACTCAACGAAACTGACTAGAGCCGGAATGCTCAACGTAATAACTGGAGTCTCGATGCTCAACGAAAATGATCGGAGCCTGAACGCTCAACGTAATAACCGGAGTCCTGATACCCAACGAAACTGACCGGAGCCTGAACGCTCAACGTAATAACCGGAGTCTGGATACCCAACAAAACTGACCGGAGCCTGAACGCTCAACGTAAAAACCGGAGTCTGGATACCCAACGAAACTGACCGGAGCCTGAACGCTCAACGTAATAACCGGAGTCTGGATACCCAACGAAACTAACCGGAGCCTGAACGCTCAACGTAATAACTGGAGTCTGGATACCCACCAAAACTGAACGGAGCCTGAACGCTCAACGTAGTAACTGGAGTCTGGATACTCAACGAAACTGACTGGAGCCGGAACGCTCAACGTAATAACTGGAGTCTGGATGCTCAACGAAAATGACCGGAGCCTGAACGCTCAACGTAATAACCAGAGTCTAGTTACCCAACGAAACTGACCGGAGCCTGAACGCCTAACGTAATAACCAGAGTCTGGATACGCAACGAAATTGACCGGAGCCTAAACGATCAATGTAATAACCGGAGTCTGGATACCCAATGAAACTGACCGGAGCCTGAACGCTCAACGTAATAACCGAAGTCTGGATACCCAACGAAACTGACTGAAGCCTGAACGCTCAACTTAATAACCTGAGTCTGGATACCAAACGAAACTGACCGGAGCCTGAACGCTCAACGTAATAAACGGAGTCTGGATACCAAACGAAACTGTCAGGAGTGGATACCCAACGAAACTGACCGGAGCCTGAACGCTCAACGTAATAACCGGAGTCTGGATACCCAACGAAACTGACCGGAGCCTGAACGCTCAACGTAATAACCGGAGTCTGGATACTCAACGAAACTGACTAGAGCCGGAATGCTCAACGTAATAACTGGAGTCTCGATGCTCAACGAAAATGATCGGAGCCTGAACGCTCAACGTAATAACCGGAGTCCTGATACCCAACGAAACTGACCGGAGCCTGAACGCTCAACGTAATAACCGGAGTCTGGATACCCAACAAAACTGACCGGAGCCTGAACGCTCAACGTAAAAACCGGAGTCTGGATACCCAACGAAACTGACCGGAGCCTGAACGCTCAACGTAATAACCGGAGTCTGGATACCCAACGAAACTAACCGGAGCCTGAACGCTCAACGTAATAACTGGAGTCTGGATACCCACCAAAACTGAACGGAGCCTGAACGCTCAACGTAGTAACTGGAGTCTGGATACTCAACGAAACTGACTGGAGCCGGAACGCTCAACGTAATAACTGGAGTCTGGATGCTCAACGAAAAAGACCGGAGCCTGAACGCTCAACGTAATAACCGGAGTCTAGTTACCCAACGAAACTGACCGGAGCCTGAACGCTTAACGTAATAACCAGAGTCTGGATACGCAACGAAATTGACCGGAGCCTAAACGATCAATGTAATAACCGGAGTCTGGATACCCAATGAAACTGACCGGAGCCTGAACGCTCAACGTAATAACCGAAGTCTGGATACCCAACGAAACTAACTGAAGCCTAAACGCTCAACTTAATAACCTGAGTCTGGATACCAAACGAAACTGACCGGAGCCTGAACGCTCAACGTAATAAACGGAGTCTGGATACCAAACGAAACTGTCAGGAGTGGATACCCAACGAAACTGACCGGACCCTGAACGCTCAACGTAATAACCGGAGTCTGGATACCCAACGAAACTGACCGGAGCCTGAACGCTCAACGTAATAACCGGAGTCTGGATACCAAACGAAACTGACCAGAGCCTGAACGCTCAACGTAATAACCGGAGTCTGGATACCCAACGAAACTGACCGGAGCCTGAACTCTCAACGTAATTACCGGAGTCTAGATACCCAACGAAACTGACCGGAGCCTGAACGCTCAACGTAATAACCGGAGTCTGGATACCCAACAAAACTGACCGGAGCCTGAACGCTCAACGTAAAAACCGGAGTCTGGATACCCAACAAAACTGACCGGAGCCTGAACGCTCAACGTAATAACCGGAGTCTGGATACCCAACGAAACTAACCGGAGCCTGAACGCTCAACGTAATAACTGGAGTCTGGATACCCACCAAAACTGAACGGAGCCTGAACGCTCAACGTAGTAACCGGAGTCTGGATACTCAACGAAACTGACTGGAGCCGGAACGCTCAACGTAATAACTGGAGTCTGGATGCTCAACGAAAATGACCGGAGCCTGAACGCTCAACGTAATAACCGGAGTCTAGTTACCCAACAAAACTGACCGGAGCCTGAACGCCTAACGTAATAACCAGAGTCTGGATACGCAACGAAATTGACCGGAGCCTGAACGATCAATGTAATAACCGGAGTCTGGATACCCAACGAAACTGACCGGAGCCTGAACGCTCAACGTAATAACCGGAGTCTGGATACCAAACGAAACTGACCGGAGCCTGAACGCTCAACGTAATAATCGGAGTCTGAATACCCAACGAAACTGACCGGAGCCTGAACGCTCAACGTAATAACCGGAGTCTGGATACCCAACGAAACTGACCGGAGCCTGAACGCTCAACGTAATAACCGGAGTCTGGATACTCAACGAAACTGACTAGAGCCGGAATGCTTAACGTAATAACTGGAGTCTCGATGCTCAACGAAAATGATCGGAGCCTGAACGCTCAACGTAATAACCGGAGTCCTGATACCCAACGAAACTGACCGGAGCCTGAACGCTCAACGTAATAACCGGAGTCTGGATACCAAACGAAACTGACCAGAGCCTGAACGCTCAACGTAATAACCGGAGTCTGGATACCCAACGAAACTGACCGGAGCCTGAACGCTCAACGTAATAACCGGAGTCTAGATACCCAACGAAACTGACCGGAGCCTGAACGCTCAACGTAATAACCGGAGTCTGGATACCCAACAAAACTGACCGGAGCCTGAACGCTCAACGTAAAAACCGGAGTCTGGATACCCAACGAAACTGACCGGAGCCTGAACGCTCAACGTAATAACCGGAGTCTGGATACCCAACGAAACTAACCGGAGCCTGAACGCTCAACGTAATAACCGGAGTCTGGATACCCACCAAAACTGAACGGAGCCTGAACGCTCAACGTAGTAATCGGAGTCTGGATTTGCAACGAAATTGACCGGAGCCTAAACGATCAATGTAATAACCGGAGTCTGGATACCCAACAAAACTGACCGGAGCCTGAACGCTCAACTTAATAACCAGAGTCTGGATACCAAACGAAACTGACCGGAGCCTGAACGCTCAACGTAATAATCGGAGTCTGGATACCCAACGAAACTGACCGGAGCCTGAACGCTCAACGTAATAACCGGAGTCTGGATACCCAACGAAACTGACCGGAGCCTGAACGCTCAACGTAATAACCGGAGTCTGGATACTCAACGAAACTGACTAGAGCCGGAATGCTCAACGTAATAACTGGAGTCTGGATGCTCAACGAAAATGATCGGAGCCTGAACGCTCAACGTAATAACCGGAGTCCTGATACCCAACGAAACTGACCGGAGCCTGAACGCTCAACGTAATAACCGGAGTTTGGATACCCAACGAAACTGTCCGGAGTGGATACCCAACGAAACTGACCAGAGCCTAAACGCTCAACGTAATAACCGGAGTCAGGATACCCAACGAAACTGACCGGAGCCTAAACGCTCAACGTAATAACCGGAGTCTGGATACCAAACGAAACTGACCGGAGCCTGAATGCTCAACGTAATAACCGGAGTCTGGATACCCAACAAAATTGACCGGAGCCTGAACGTTCAACGTAATAACCGGCGTCTGGATACCAAACGAAACTGACCGGAGCCTGAACGCTCAACTTAAAAACCGGAGTCTGGATATCCAACGAAACTGACCAGAGCCTGAACGCTCAACGTAATAATCGGAGTCTGGATACCCAACGAAACTGACCGGAGCCTGAACGCTCAACGTAATAACTGGAGTCTGGATACCCAACAAAACTGACCGGAGCCTGAACGCTCAACTTAAAAACCGGAGTCTGGATACCCAACAAAACTGACCGGAGCCTGAACGCTCAACTTAAAAACCGGAGTCTAGGTAACCAACGAAACTGACCGGAGCCTGAACACTCAATGTAATAACGGGAGTCTGGATACCCAAAGAAATTGTCCGGAGCCTGAACGCTCCACGTAATAACCGGAGTCTGGATACCCAACAAAATTGACCAGAGCCTGAACGCTGAATGTAACAACCGGAATCTGGATACTCAACGAAACTAACCGGAGCCTAAACGTTCAACGTAATAACCGGAGTCTGGATACTCAACGAAACTGACTGGAGCCTGAAAGATCAACATAATAACCGGAGTCTGGATACACAACAAAACTGACCGGAGCCTGAACGCTCAACGTAATAATCGGAGTCTGGATACCCAATGAAACTGACCGTAGCCTGAACCATCAACATAATAATCGGAGTCTGGATACCCAACAAAACTGACCGGAGCCTGAACGCTCAACGTAAAAACCGGAGTCTGGATACCCAATGAAACTGACCGGAGTCTGAACGCTCAACGTAATAACCGAAGTCTGCATACCCAACGAAACTGACTGAAACCTGAACGCTCAACTTAATAACCTGAGTTTGGATACCAAACGAAACTGACCGGAGCCTGAACGCTCAACGTAATAAACGGAGTCTGGATACCAAACGAAACTGTCAGGAGTGGATACCCAACGAAACTGACCGGAGCCTGAACGCTCAACGTAATAACCGGAGTCCTGATACCCAACGAAACTGACCGGAGCCTGAACGCTCAACGTAATAACCGGAGTCTGGATACCAAACGAAACTGACCAGAGCCTGAACGCTCAACGTAATAACCGGAGTCTGGATACCCAACGAAACTGACCGGAGCCTGAACGCTCAACGTAATAACCGGAGTCTAGATACCCAACGAAACTGACCGGAGCCTGAACGCTCAACGTAATAACCGGAGTCTGGATACCCAACAAAACTGACCGGAGCCTGAACGCTCAACGTAAAAACCGGAGTCTGGATACCCAACGAAACTGACCGGAGCCTGAACGCTCAACGTAATAACCGGAGTCTGGATACCCAACGAAACTAACCGGAGCCTGAACGCTCAACGTAATAACCGGAGTCTGGATACCCACCAAAACTGAACGGAGCCTGAACGCTCAACGTAGTAACCGGAGTCTGGATTTGCAACGAAATTGACCGGAGCCTAAACGATCAATGTAATAACCGGAGTCTGGATACCCAACGAAACTGACCGGAGCCTGAACGCTCAACTTAATAACCAGAGTCTGGATACCAAACGAAACTGACCGGAGCCTGAACGCTCAACGTAATAATCGGAGTCTGGATACCCAACGAAACTGACCGGAGCCTGAACGCTCAACGTAATAACCGGAGTCTGGATACCCAACGAAACTGACCGGAGCCTGAACGCTCAACGTAATAACCGGAGTCTGGATACTCAACGAAACTGACTAGAGCCGGAATGCTCAACGTAATAACTGGAGTCTGGATGCTCAACGAAAATGATCGGAGCCTGAACGCTCAACGTAATAACCGGAGTCCTGATACCCAACGAAACTGACCGGAGCCTGAACGCTCAACGTAATAACCGGAGTTTGGATACCCAACGAAACTGTCCGGAGTGGATACCCAACGAAACTGACCAGAGCCTAAACGCTCAACGTAATAACCGGAGTCAGGATACCCAACGAAACTGACCGGAGCCTAAACGCTCAACGTAATAACCGGAGTCTGGATACCAAACGAAACTGACCGGAGCCTGAACGCTCAACGTAATAACCGGAGTCTGGATACCCAACGAAATTGACCGGAGCCTGAACGTTCAACGTAATAACCGGCGTCTGGATACCAAACGAAACTGACCGGAGCCTGAACGCTCAACTTAAAAACCGGAGTCTGGATATCCAACGAAACTGACCAGAGCCTGAACGCTCAACGTAATAACCGGAGTCTGGATACCCAACGAAACTGACCGGAGCCTGAACGCTCAACGTAATAACTGGAGTCTGGATACCCAACAAAACTGACCGGAGCCTGAACGCTCAACTTAAAAACCGGAGTCTGGATACCCAACAAAACTGACCGGAGCCTGAACGCTCAACTTAAAAACCGGAGTCTGGGTAACCAACGAAACTGACCGGAGCCTGAACACTAAATGTAATAACGGGAGTCTGGATACCCAAAGAAATTGTCCGGAGCCTGAACGCTCCACGTAATAACCGGAGTCTGGATACCCAACAAAATTGACCAGAGCCTGAACGCTGAATGTAACAACCGGAATCTGGATACTCAACGAAACTAACCGGAGCCTAAACGTTCAACGTAATAACCGGAGTCTGGATACTCAACGAAACTGACTGGAGCCTGAAAGATCAACATAATAACCGGAGTCTGGATACACAACAAAACTGACCGGAGCCTGAACGCTCAACGTAATAATCGGAGTCTGGATACCCAATGAAACTGACCGTAGCCTGAACCATCAACATAATAACCGGAGTCTGGATACCCAACAAAACTGACCGGAGCCTGAACGCTCAACGTAAAAACCGGAGTCTGGATACCCAATGAAACTGACCGGAGTCTGAACGCTCAACGTAATAACCGAAGTCTGCATACCCAACGAAACTGATTGAAACCTGAACGCTCAACTTAATAACCTGAGTTTGGATACCAAACGAAACTGACCGGAGCCTGAACGCTCAACGTAATAAACGGAGTCTGGATACCAAACGAAACTGTCAGGAGTGGATACCCAACGAAACTGACCGGACCCTGAACGCTCAACGTAATAACCGGAGTCTGGATACCCAACGAAACTGACCGGAGCCTGAACGCTCAACGTAATAACAGGAGTCTGGATACCCAACGAAACTAACCGGAGCCTGAACGCTCAACGTAATAACTGGAGTCTGGATACCCACCAAAACTGAACGGAGCCTGAACGCTCAACGCAGTAACCAGAGTCTGGATACTCAACGAAACTGACTGGAGTCGGAACGCTCTATGTAATAACTGGAGTCTGGATGCTCAACGAAAATGACCGGAGCCTGAACACTCAACGTAATAACCGGAGTCTAGTTACCCAACCAAACTGACCGGAGCCTGAACGCCTAACGTAATAACCAGAGTCTGGATACGCAACGAAATTGACCGGAGCCTGAACGATCAATGTAATAACCGGAGTCTGGATACCCAACGAAACTGACCGGAGCCTGAACGCTCAACGTAATAACCGGAGTCTGGATACCAAACGAAACTGACCGGAGCCTGAACGCTCAACGTAATGATCGGAGTCTGGATACCCAACGAAACTGACCGGAGCCTGAACGCTCAACGTAATAACCGGAGTCTGGTTACCCAACGAAACTGACCGGAGCCTGAACGCTCAACGTAATAACCGGAGTCTGGATACTCAACGAAACTGACTAGAACCGGAAGGCTCAACGTAATAACTGGAGTCTCGATGCTCAACGAAAATGATCGGAGCCTGAACGCTCAACGTAATAACCGGAGTCCTAATACCCAACGAAACTGACCGGAGCCTGAACGCTCAACTTAATAACCGGAGTCTGGATACCCAACGAAACTGTCCGGAGTGGATACCCAACGAAACTGACCGGAGCCTAAACGCTCAACGTAATAACCGGAGTCTGGATACCCAACGAAACTGACCGGAGCCTAAACGCTCAACGTAATAACCGGAGTCTGGATACCAAACAAAACTGACCGGAGCCTAAACACTCAACGTAATAACTGGAGTCTGGATACCCAATGAAACTGACCGGAGCCTGAACGCTCAACGTAATAACCGGAGTCTGGATACCCAACGAAATTGACCGGAGCCTGAACGTTCAACGTAATAACCGGCGTCTGGATACCAAACGAAAATGACCAGAGCCTGAACGCTCAACTTAAAAACTGGAGTCTGGATATCCAACGAAACTGACCGGAGCCTGAACGCTCAACGTAATAACCGGAGTCTGGATACCCAACAAAACTGACCGGAGCCTGAACGCTCAACGTAATAACCGGACTCTAGATACCCAACGAAAATGACTGGAGCCTGAACGCTCAACGTAATAACCGGAGTCTGGATACCAAACAAAACTGACCGGAGCTTGAATGCTCAACGTAAAAACCGGAGTCTGGATACCCAACGAAACTGACCGGAGCCTGAACGCTCAACGTAATAACCGGAGTCTGGATACCCAACGAAACTAACCGGAGCCTGAACGCTCAACGTAATAACTGGAGTCTGGATACCCACAAAAACTGAACGGAGCCTGAACGCTCAACGTAGTAACCGGAGTCTGGATACTCAACGAAACTGACTGGAGCCGGAACGCTCAACGTAATAACTGGAGTCTGGATGCTCAACGAAAATGACCGGAGCCTGAACGCTCAACGTAATAACCGGAGTCTAGTTACCCAACGAAACTGACCGGAGCCTGAACGCCTAACGTAATAACCAGAGTCTGGATACGCAACGAAGTTGACCGGAGCCTGAACGATCAATGTAATAACCGGAGTCTGGATACCCAACGAAACTGACCGGAGCCTGAACGCTCAACGTAATAACCGAAATCTGGATACCAAACGAAACTGACCGGAGCCTGAACGCTCAACGTAATAATTGGAGTCTGGATACCCAACGAAACTGACCGGAGCCTGAACGCTCAATGTAATAACCGGAGTCTGGATACCCAACGAAACTGACCGGAGCCTGAACGCTCAACGTAATAACCGGAGTCTGGATACTCAACGAAACTGACTAGAGCCGGAACGCTCAACGTAATAACTGGAGTCTGGATGCTCAACGAAAATGATCGGAGCCTGAACGCTCAACGTAATAACCGGAGTCCTGATACCCAACGAAACTGACCGGAACCTGAACGCTTAACGTAATAACCGGAGTCTAGATACCCAACAAAACTGACAGGAGCCTGAACGCTTAACGTAATAACTAGAGTCTGGATACGCAACGAAACAGACCGGAGCCTGAACGACCAATGTAATAACCGGAGTCTTGGTACCCAATGAAACTGACCGGAGCCTGAACGCTCAACGTAATAACCGGAATCTGGATACCCAACGAAACTGACCGGAGCCTGAACGCTCAACGTAATAACCGGAGTCTGGATACCCAACAAAATTGACCGGAGCCTGAAAACTAAACGTAACAACCGGAATATGGATACTCAAGGAAACTAACCTGAGCCTAAACGCTCAACGTAATAACCGAAGTCTGGATACTCAACGAAACTGACTGGAGCCTGAATGATCAACATAATAACCGAAGTCTGGATACACAAAGAAAATGACCGGAGCCTGAATGCTCAGCGTTATAATCGGAGTCTGGATACCCAATGAAATTGACCGTAGCCTGAACCATCAATATAATAACCGGAGTCTAGGTACCCAACAAAACTGACCGGAGCCTGAACGCTCAACGTAAAAACTGGAGTCTGGATACCCAACGAAACTGACCGGAGCCTGAACGCTCAACCTAATAACCGAAGTCTGGATACCCAACAAAATTGACTGGAGCCTTAACGCTCAACGTAATAACCGGAGTCGAGATACCCAATGAAACTGATCGGAGCCTGAGCGCTCAACGTAATAACCGAAGTCTGGATACCCAACTAAACTGACTGAAGTCTGAACGCTCAACTTAATAACCTGAGTCTGGATACCAAACGAATTTGACCGGAGCCTGAACGCTCAACGTAATAAACGGAGTCTGGATACCAAACGAAACTGTCAGGAGTGGATACCCAACGAAACTGACCGGACCCTGAACGCTCAACGTAATAACAAGAGTCTGGATACCAAACGAAACTGACCGGAGCCTGAACGCTCAACGTAAAAACCGAAGTCTGGATACCCAACGAAACTGACCGTAGCCTGAACGCTCAACGTAATAACCGGAGTCTGGATACCCAACGAAACTAACCGGAGCCTGAACGCTCAATGTAATAACTGGAGTCTGGATACCCACTAAAACTGAACGGAGCCTGAACGCTCAACGTAGTAACCGGAGTCTGGATACTCAACGAAATTGACTGGAGCCGGAACGCTCAACGTAATAACTGGAGTCTGGATGCTCAACGAAAATGACCGGAGCCTGAACGCTCAACGTAATAACCGGAGTCTAGTTACCCAACGAAACTGACCGGAGCCTGAACGCCTAACGTAATAACCAGAGTCTGGATACGCAACGAAGTTGACCGGAGCCTGAACGATCAATGTAATAACCGGAGTCTGGATACCCAATGAAACTGATCGGAGCCTGAACGCTCAAGGTAATAACCGGAGTCTGGATACCAAACGAAACTGACCGGAGCCTGAACGCTCAACGTAATAATCGGAGTCTGGATACCCAACGAAACTGACCGGAGCCTGAACGCTCAACGTAATAACCGGAGTCTGGATACCCAACGAAACTGACCGGAGCCTGAACGCTCAACGTAATAACCGGAGTCTGGATACTCAACGAAACTGACTAGAGCCGGAACGCTCAACGTAATAACTGGAGTCTGGATGCTCAACGAAAATGATCGGAGCCTGAACGCTCAACGTAATAACCGGAGTCCTGATACCCAACGAAACTGACCGGAACCTGAACGCTTAACGTAATAACCGGAGTCTAGATACCCAACAAAACTGACAGGAGCCTGAACGTTTAACGTAATAACTAGAGTCTGGATACGCAACGAAACTGACCGGAGCCTGAACGACCAATGTAATAACCGGAGTCTTGGTACCCAATGAAACTGACCGGAGCCTGAACACTCAACGTAATAACCGGAATCTGGATACCCAACGAAACTGACCGGAGCCTGAATGCTCAACGTAATAACCGGAGTCTAGATACCCAACAAAATTGACCGGAGCCTGAAAACTGAACGTAACAACCGGAATATGGATACTCAAGGAAACTAACCTGAGCCTAAACGCTCAACGTAATAACCGGAGTCTGGATACTCAACGAAACTGACTGGAGCCTGAATGATCAACATAATAACCGAAGTCTGGATACACAACGAAACTGACCGGAGCCTGAATGCTCAACGTAATAACCGGAGTCTGGATACCCAATGAAATTGACCGTAGCCTGAACCATCAATATAATAACCGGAGTCTGGGTACCCAACAAAACTAACCGGAGCCTGAACGCTCAACGTAAAAACTGTAGTCTGGATACCCAACAAAACTGACCGGAGCCTGAACGCTCAACCTAATAACCGAAGTCTGGATTCCCAACGAAATTGACTGGAGCGTTAACGCTCAACGTAATAACCGGAGTCGAGATACCCAATGAAACTGACCGGAGCCTGAACGCTCAACGTAATAACCGAAGTCTGGATACCCAACGAAACTGACTGAAGCCTGAACGCTGAACTTAATAACCTGAGTCTGGATACCTAACGAAACTGACCGGAGCCTGAACGCTCAACGTAATAAACGGAGTCTGGATACCAAACGAAACTGTCAGGAGTGGATACCCAACGAAACTGACCGGACCCTGAATGCTCAACGTAATAACCGGAGTCTGGATACCCAACGAAACTGACCGGAGTCTGAACGCTCAACGTAATAACCGGAGTCTGGATACCAAACGAAACTGACCGGAGCCTGAACGCTCAACGTAATAACCGGAGTCTGGATACCCAACGAAACTGACCGGAGCCTGAACGATCAACGTAATAACCGGAGTCTAGATACCCAACGAAACTGACCGGAGCCTGAACGCTCAACGTAATAACCGGAGTCTGGATACCCAACAAAACTGACCGGAGCCTGAACGCTCAACGTAAAAACCGGAGTCTGGATACCCAACGAAACTGACCGGAGCCTGAACGCTCAACGTAATAACCGGAGTCTGGATACCCAACGAAACTAACCGGAGCCTGAACGCTCAACGTAATAACTGGAGTCTGGATACCCACCAAAACTGAACGGAGCCTGAATGCTCAACGTAGTAACCGGAGTCTGGATACTCAACGAAACTGACTGGAGCCGGAACGCTCAACGTAATAACTGGAGTCTGGATGCTCAACGAAAATGACCGGAGCCTGAACGCTCAACGTAATAACCGGAGTCTAGTTACCCAACGAAACTGACCGGAGCCTGAACGCCTAACGTAATAACCAGAGTCTGGATACGCAACGAAGTTGACCGGAGCCTGAACGATCAATGTAATAACCGGAGTCTGGATACCCAATGAAACTGATCGGAGCCTGAACGCTCAAGGTAATAACCGGAGTCTGGATACCAAACGAAACTGACCGGAGCCTGAACGCTCAACGTAATAATCGGAGTCTGGATACCCAACGAAACTGACCGGAGCCTGAACGCTCAACGTAATAACCGGAGTCTGGATACCCAACGAAACTGACCGGAGCCTGAACGCTCAACGTAATAACCGGAGTCTGGATACTCAACGAAACTGACTAGAGCCGGAATGCTCAACGTAATAACTGGAGTCTGGATGCTCAACGAAAATGATCGGAGCCTGAACGCTCAACGTAATAACCGGAGTCCTGATACCCAACGAAACTGACCGGAACCTGAACGCTTAACGTAATAACCGGAGTCTAGATACCCAACAAAACTGACAGGAGCCTGAACGTTTAACGTAATAACTAGAGTCTGGATACGCAACGAAACTGACCGGAGCCTGAACGACCAATGTAATAACCGGAGTCTTGGTACCCAATGAAACTGACCGGAGCCTGAACACTCAACGTAATAACCGGAATCTGGATACCCAACGAAACTGACCGGAGCCTGAATGCTCAACGTAATAACCGGAGTCTAGATACCCAACAAAATTGACCGGAGCCTGAAAACTGAACGTAACAACCGGAATATGGATACTCAAGGAAACTAACCTGAGCCTAAACGCTCAACGTAATAACCGGAGTCTGGATACTCAACGAAACTGACTGGAGCCTGAATGATCAACATAATAACCGAAGTCTGGATACACAACGAAACTGACCGGAGCCTGAATGCTCAACGTAATAACCGGAGTCTGGATACCCAATGAAATTGACCGTAGCCTGAACCATCAATATAATAACCGGAGTCTGGGTACCCAACAAAACTAACCGGAGCCTGAACGCTCAACGTAAAAACTGTAGTCTGGATACCCAACAAAACTGACCGGAGCCTGAACGCTCAACCTAATAACCGAAGTCTGGATTCCCAACGAAATTGACTGGAGCCTTAACGCTCAACGTAATAACCGGAGTCGAGATACCCAATGAAACTGACCGGAGCCTGAACGCTCAACGTAATAACCGAAGTCTGGATACCCAACGAAACTGACTGAAGCCTGAACGCTCAACTTAATAACCTGAGTCTGGATACCTAACGAAACTGACCGGAGCCTGAACGCTCAACGTAATAAACGGAGTCTGGATACCAAACGAAACTGTCAGGAGTGGATACCCAACGAAACTGACCGGACCCTGAATGCTCAACGTAATAACCGGAGTCTGGATACCCAACGAAACTGACCGGAGTCTGAACGCTCAACGTAATAACCGGAGTCTGGATACCAAACGAAACTGACCGGATCCTGAACGCTCAACGTAATAACCGGAGTCTGGATACCCAACGAAACTGACCGGAGCCTGAACGATCAACGTAATAACCGGAGTCTAGATACCCAACGAAACTGACCGGAGCCTGAACGCTCAACGTAATAACCGGAGTCTGGATACCCAACAAAACTGACCGGAGCCTGAACGCTCAACGTAAAAACCGGAGTCTGGATACCCAACGAAACTGACCGGAGCCTGAACGCTCAACGTAATAACCGGAGTCTGGATACCCAACGAAACTAACCGGAGCCTGAACGCTCAACGTAATAACTGGAGTCTGGATACCCACCAAAACTGAACGGAGCCTGAATGCTCAACGTAGTAACCGGAGTCTGGATACTCAACGAAACTGACTGGAGCCGGAACGCTCAACGTAATAACTGGAGTCTGGATGCTCAACGAAAATGACCGGAGCCTGAACGCTCAACGTAATAACCAGAGTCTAGTTACCCAACGAAACTGACCGGAGCCTGAACGCCTAACGTAATAACCAGAGTCTGGATACGCAACGAAGTTGACCGGAGCCTGAACGATCAATGTAATAACCGGAGTCTGGATACCCAATGAAACTGATCGGAGCCTGAACGCTCAAGGTAATAACCGGAGTCTGGATACCAAACGAAACTGACCGGAGCCTGAACGCTCAACGTAATAATCGGAGTCTGGATACCCAACGAAACTGACCGGAGCCTGAACGCTCAACGTAATAATTGGAGTCTGGATACCCAACGAAACTGAACGGAGCCTGAACGCTCAACGTAGTAACCGGAGTCTGGATACTCAACGAAACTGACTAGAGCCGGAACGCTCAACGTAATAACTGGAGTCTGGATGCTCAACGAAAATGATCGGAGCCTGAACGCTCAACGTAATAACCGGAGTCCTGATACCCAACGAAACTGACCGGAACCTGAACGCTTAACGTAATAACCGGAGTCTAGATACCCAACAAAACTGACAGGAGCCTGAACGTTTAACGTAATAACTAGAGTCCGGATACGCAACGAAACTGACCGGAGCCTGAACGACCAATGTAATAACCGGAGTCTTGGTACCCAATGAAACTGACCGGAGCCTGAACACTCAACGTAATAACCGGAATCTGGATACCCAACGAAACTGACCGGAGCCTGAATGCTCAACGTAATAACCGGAGTCTAGATACCCAACAAAATTGACCGGAGCCTGAAAACTGAACGTAACAACCGGAATATGGATACTCAAGGAAACTAACCTGAGCCTAAACGCTCAACGTAATAACCGGAGTCTGGATACTCAACGAAACTGACTGGAGCCTGAATGATCAACATAATAACCGAAGTCTGGATACACAACGAAACTGACCGGAGCCTGAATGCTCAACGTAATAACCGGAGTCTGGATACCCAATGAAATTGACCGTAGCCTGAACCATCAATATAATAACCGGAGTCTGGGTACCCAACAAAACTAACCGGAGCCTGAACGCTCAACGTAAAAACTGTAGTCTGGATACCCAACAAAACTGACCGGAGCCTGAACGCTCAACCTAATAACCGAAGTCTGGATTCCCAACGAAATTGACTGGAGCCTTAACGCTCAACGTAATAACCGGAGTCGAGATACCCAATGAAACTGACCGGAGCCTGAACGCTCAACGTAATAACCGAAGTCTGGATACCCAACGAAACTGACTGAAGCCTGAACGCTCAACTTAATAACCTGAGTCTGGATACCTAACGAAACTGACCGGAGCCTGAACGCTCAACGTAATAAACGGAGTCTGGATACCAAACGAAACTGTCAGGAGTGGATACCCAACGAAACTGATCGGACCCTGAATGCTCAACGTAATAACCGGAGTCTGGATACCCAACGAAACTGACCGGAGTCTGAACGCTCAACGTAATAACCGGAGTCTGGATACCAAACGAAACTGACCGGAGCCTGAACGCTCAACGTAATAACCGGAGTCTGGATACCCAACGAAACTGACCGGAGCCTGAACGCTCAACGTAATAACCGGAGTCTAGATAACCAACGAAACTGACCGGAGCCTGAACGCTCAACGTAATAACCGGAGTCTGGATACCCAACAAAACTGACCGGAGCCTGAACGCTCAACGTAAAAACCGGAGTCTGGATACCCAACGAAACTGACCGGAGCCTGAACGCTCAACGTAATAACCGGAGTCTGGATACCCAACGAAACTAACCGGAGCCTGAACGCTCAACGTAATAACTGGAGTCTGGATACCCACCAAAACTGAACGGAGCCTGAATGCTCAACGTAGTAACCGGAGTCTGGATACTCAACGAAACTGACTGGAGCCGGAACGCTCAACGTAATAACTGGAGTCTGGATGCTCAACGAAAATGACCGGAGCCTGAACGCTCAACGTAATAACCGGAGTCTAGTTACCCAACGAAACTGACCGGAGCCTGAACGCCTAACGTAATAACCAGAGTCTGGATACACAACGAAGTTGACCGGAGCCTGAACGATCAATGTAATAACCGGAGTCTGGATACCCAACGAAACTGACCGAAGCCTGAACGCTCAACGTAATAACCGGAGTCTGGATACCAAACGAAACTGACCGGAGCCTGAATGCTCAACGTAATAATCGGAGTCTGGATACCCAACGAAACTGACCGGAGCCTTAACGCTCAACGTAATAACCGGAGTCTGGATACCCAACGAAACTGACCGGAGCCTGAACGCTCAACGTAATAACCGGAGTCTGGATACTCAACGAAACTGACTAGAGCCGGAACGCTCAACGTAATAAATGGAGTCTGGATGCTCAACGAAAATGATCGGAGCCTGAACGCTCAACGTAATAACCGGAGTCTAGATACCCAACAAAACTGACCGGAGCCTGAACGCTCAACGTAATAACCGGAGTCTGGATACCCAACAAAACTGACCGGAGCCTGAACGCTCAACGTAAAAACCGGAGTCTGGATACCCAACGAAACTGACCGGAGCCTGAACGCTCAATGTAATAACCGGAGTCTGGATACCCAACGAAACTAACCGGAGCCTGAACGCTCAACGTAATAATTGGAGTCTGGATACCCAACGAAACTGAACGGAGCCTGAACGCTCAACGTAGTAACCGGAGTCTGGATACTCAACAAAACTGACTGGAGCCGGAACGCTCAACGTAATAACTGGAGTCTGGATGCTCAACGAAAATGACCGGAGCCTGAACGCTCAACGTAATAACCAGAGTCTAGTTACCCAACGAAACTGACCGGAGCCTGAACGCCTAACGTAATAACCAGAGTCTGGATACGCAACGAAGTTGACCGGAGCCTGAACGATCAATGTAATAACCGGAGTCTGGATACCCAACGAAACTGACCGGAGCCTGAACGCTCAACGTAATAACCGGAGTCTGGATACCAAACGAAACTGACCGGAGCCTGAACGCTCAACATAATAATCGGAGTCTGGATACCCAACGAAACTGACCGGAGCCTGAACGCTCAACATAATAACCGGAGTCTGGATACCCAACGAAACTGACCGGAGCCTGAATGATCAATGTAATAACCGGAGTCTGGATACCCAACGAAACTGACCGAAGCCTGAACGCTCAACGTAATAACCGGAGTCTGGATACCAAACGAAACTGACCGGAGCCTGAATGCTCAACGTAATAATCGGAGTCTGGATACCCAACGAAACTGACCGGAGCCTTAACGCTCAACGTAATAACCGGAGTCTGGATACCCAACGAAACTGACCGGAGCCTGAACGCTCAACGTAATAACCGGAGTCTGGATACTCAACGAAACTGACTAGAGCCGGAACGCTCAACGTAATAAATGGAGTCTGGATGCTCAACGAAAATGATCGGAGCCTGAACGCTCAACGTAATAACCGGAGTCTAGATACCCAACAAAACTGACCGGAGCCTGAACGCTCAACGTAATAACCGGAGTCTGGATACCCAACAAAACTGACCGGAGCCTGAACGCTCAACGTAAAAACCGGAGTCTGGATACCCAACGAAACTGACCGGAGCCTGAACGCTCAATGTAATAACCGGAGTCTGGATACCCAACGAAACTAACCGGAGCCTGAACGCTCAACGTAATAATTGGAGTCTGGATACCCAACGAAACTGAACGGAGCCTGAACGCTCAACGTAGTAACCGGAGTCTGGATACTCAACAAAACTGACTGGAGCCGGAACGCTCAACGTAATAACTGGAGTCTGGATGCTCAACGAAAATGACCGGAGCCTGAACGCTCAACGTAATAACCAGAGTCTAGTTACCCAACGAAACTGACCGGAGCCTGAACGCCTAACGTAATAACCAGAGTCTGGATACGCAACGAAGTTGACCGGAGCCTGAACGATCAATGTAATAACCGGAGTCTGGATACCCAACGAAACTGACCGGAGCCTGAACGCTCAACGTAATAACCGGAGTCTGGATACCAAACGAAACTGACCGGAGCCTGAACGCTCAACATAATAATCGGAGTCTGGATACCCAACGAAACTGACCGGAGCCTGAACGCTCAACATAATAACCGGAGTCTGGATACCCAACGAAACTGACCGGAGCCTGAATGCTCAACGTAATAACCGGAGTCTGGATACTCAACGAAACTGACTAGAGCCGGAACGCTCAACGTAATAACTGGAGTCTGGATGCTCAACGAAAATGATCGGAGCCTGAACACTCAACGTAATAACCGGAGTCCTGATACCCAACGAAACTGACCGGAACCTGAACGCTTAACGTAATAACCGGAGTCTAGATACCCAACAAAACTGACAGGAGCCTGAACGCTTAACGTAATAACCGGAGTCTGGATACTCAACGAAACTGACTAGAGCCGGAACGCTCAACGTAATAAATGGAGTCTGGATGCTCAACGAAAATGATCGGAGCCTGAACGCTCAACGTAATAACCGGAGTCTAGATACCCAACAAAACTGACCGGAGCCTGAACGCTCAACGTAATAACCGGAGTCTGGATACCCAACAAAACTGACCGGAGCCTGAACGCTCAACGTAAAAACCGGAGTCTGGATACCCAACGAAACTGACCGGAGCCTGAACGCTCAATGTAATAACCGGAGTCTGGATACCCAACGAAACTAACCGGAGCCTGAACGCTCAACGTAATAATTGGAGTCTGGATACCCAACGAAACTGAACGGAGCCTGAACGCTCAACGTAGTAACCGGAGTCTGGATACTCAACAAAACTGACTGGAGCCGGAACGCTCAACGTAATAACTGGAGTCTGGATGCTCAACGAAAATGACCGGAGCCTGAACGCTCAACGTAATAACCAGAGTCTAGTTACCCAACGAAACTGACCGGAGCCTGAACGCCTAACGTAATAACCAGAGTCTGGATACGCAACGAAGTTGACCGGAGCCTGAACGATCAATGTAATAACCGGAGTCTGGATACCCAACGAAACTGACCGGAGCCTGAACGCTCAACGTAATAACCGGAGTCTGGATACCAAACGAAACTGACCGGAGCCTGAACGCTCAACATAATAATCGGAGTCTGGATACCCAACGAAACTGACCGGAGCCTGAACGCTCAAC